>JADRCH010000270.1:355536-420822 GCA_019843965.1 Rhynchomys soricoides
AGAGAGAGAGAGAGAGAGAGAGAGAGAGAGAGAGAGAGAGAGAGAGAATTGACTAACGGCTTGGCTATACTTACATTGATATTAGTTTGGAGACAGCTGAAGGTTTTTAACTCCTGATTTCAAGTTTGAACTCGCATAACTTTGAACTACGACAAAGTCACAAATAATACCTATGAAAATGCCATGATTCAGTTCATGTGCTATTCTGCCATGTTTGCAGAGAGTTCCACAAATCAATACAAAAGCTCAGAGGTATGTTCCTGCTGTTCCTGGAGATGGGTTTAAAATAATGGCTATGCTCCTCTAAGGGAGGCTGTACATTCTATTATTTAATGAAGATGGTTAGGGTATTTCTCTATTTATGACTACATAAAATTTCTCTTTGATTCCATTAATTGTGTGCTATGTTTCTACATATGGTATATGTATTCTCTATATATCTGATGATATAAATGAGGAATACTATTTGACATTTAGCCAGCAGTATTAGAAGTTTCTGTTTGTGTATGTGTGTATGTGTGTGTGTGTTCATTTGTGTGGGTATACACACACATATGTGCATGTAGAGGAAAGCTGCACACCTCTTGCATCATCCTTGTATATCATAAACCTTAGCTTTATTTCCATATTTTTGTTTAATTAAGATGTTCTCCAGATTTATACATTGGTATAAATTGGTATTCGGTATCCTAGGCAATTTAGAATTGAATTCCAGTCTAGCACTAGTGTTTCGTTTGCTCTGCTTACAAGTACGAAGATTACCTTGTTTGCAGACAGGCTGGTCAGGGAGCCCCAAGAATCCTCCTGTTTCAGCCTCCCTCCTCAGCACTGGAATTAAAATGCATGGTACCATGCCCAGCATTTTTTTTTCTCACATGGGTTTAGGGAATGGAATTTAGGTCTGTATTATTGGGTGACCAGCACTTTCCCAGCTGAGCCTTCTTCCCAGATATGTAACCAAGGTTTTCACAAAAGTCTGTTTCTGCTATGGTTGCATTTTTCATTTCATTTATTTTTTTAAGTTAAAATATTTTACAGATCCTTTGGAGATTTCATGATTTGACACAGTTGATCTTGATTCTAGTCATGCTCCACAACCCTTTCCGTCCTTTCTGTTTGCTTTTTTTTCATACCCATGTGTTGTGTCCAGTAATGTTGCTCACATACACATGATATTGGACCATTCATTGGAGCATGGACAACCTATCATACGACAAGATGCCAAAGAAAAATAATTCTTATTTCTCCAGAAGCCCTCAACTCTCAGTAGCTCATCAGCTGCCTCATGAGTCCCTCCTACTCTCTGCTGCAATGTTAACTAGCTTGGTGGTGTGCAGGTAACAGCAACTGCTGTTCAGTCCATGACTTGATCAGCTGTCCTATCCAGTAGCCAGCCTTTCACAGCACCCTCTCTAGCCTCTGGCTCTCCTGTTCATTCTGCCCTAGCTTTCACAATGTTCCCTTAACCATGAAGTGAAGGAGATAGATATAAATGTCCCATCTCCAACTGAGCACTCACGGTCAATTATTCTCAGCACTTTGACCATTAATGACTTAAGAGCATTATTTAAGTATAAATACCCATATTTTAAAAAGTAGTTTGACAGCTTGAAAATGTAACCATTTACCCAACAGACAGCAGAAGGTCTTTGCGTACGGCCAGTGACCTCACAAACCATTGGCTTCTGTTCAGGTTTATATCCCTGGAATGAATTCCACCCTGTGCATCAGGCTTTGATTCTGATCAAAGAACCACTGGTTACTTCCATAACAGCTATATCACTAATGGACATATCTTGCCAGACATCAGAATTTTAGCCATCAGAAGGGAAGTTTTCCGGAAGGCTCCAGCTTGATTTCTCTGTGCTGTGCAACCACATTGTTTGATTTCTCTAACAATCATGCCGTACCATCTTGTTATGATGGGGAAGCAAGTGCAGTGGGTATAGTCTGTGATAGTGTTGTTTGTAGGCCTCTGGGGCTTCCTAGAACAATACAAGGAGGGATCCCCCACTCCTGCTACTTCAAGTTTTCATCATATCTCATGTTCTTTGGGAACAGCATTGTCATGTAGGGATATCTCTATCAAACTTTTGGATTTTTTTTTTAACTATAAATTTTAGTTAGACTATGAAAGGATTTGGCATGGCTTTTTCATACATCCTTAGATTGAGTTAATCCGACCTTATTGTCTGCTCTCTCCTATTTAAAAGCTCTGGCTTTCATAAACCTTAGGGAGCTCAGTGGTTGTTCTTTTGCATTGAAGAACTTACTTCAGCAGGTTTGCACAGTAACTTGCTCTCCTAGTCGCCATGTATATAGAAGGACTGGTGAACTCAGGCTTCCAGATTTAGTATGTTACAATTTCCAGTATCTCCTCTCAGGAACCTGGAGTCAGGATCTTTCATGTCTACTTTCCATTGATCTTTGCACGTGGTTGCTATTTCCTTAATTATTGAATAAGCATTACTGGATGAAGATGTCTAAGTTCCTGCTAACTGTGGAGATGTGGAAAGGTTAAAACTCTATTATTAATGTACATACTCACTTTGACTAGTCTCTAAATTTATATGAATATATGTGTGATTAAATGATGCTGATTATGTTTTTCCCTAAAACTCTTTAAAAATGGACTAGGCTCCTGCTTTTATCGCCTTAGTAAATAAGTGTTTTATACATGCAAAGATATCCTCCTGGACAAATACTCATTTATGTGTCTTATTTTCTGTCAGTTAATGTGGAAGCAGTGAGATGACTAATGCTGGTGGTCTAAAGCACTTTTGTCAGGCTGGCTGAAAGGTTACGTATAATGCAGTTATGCCTCAAGCCCAGTCACTGTTTTGGATTAAGTAAGACATTGCCCTCCCTAACAGAGCATGTAAGAAGCCCACATCACCACATTCATTAAGCTGCCATTTCCCAGGTATTTCATATTGGAATCAATAGCAATGGAATTGCCTGAGATTGATTTATTATATGATTATCTTTCAATGCCTTTGATCTTAAGCGATATTAGAAAAATAATTACTATATCAAGCCAAATGTTTTATGGATAATAGACTTAAATATTTAAATGAAAGATTTTAAAAATGTGGTAAAATACCCTATCTTAGGTAAATGAATGACCAATGTTTAGAAAACACTATTTCAACTAAATAAAAACAAATTAGGTTATGAGTTTACTTGGGAGACCCAGGGTACAGCAGAAATACAGGGATTGGTAAATATTACTAGGATGATGAACTCTGGGGCATCCTCAACTGAGAGTGAGTCTCAACTCTTAGGGAGGGATGTCAGTATGACTTTGGAATTATTGAAACATGAAGGAAACATTTTCTGTTCCATATTTTTTTGGAATTAACTTGTTAGGTATGACAATGTTCCGTTAGATTTGATTGTGCTTGATAGAGGAAGTTATTGTTAGTTTATGGTATCAGGCTGGGGGGATTTTAAAAATAATTAAAAAAAATGTGTTATATATTTATCTGTTTTATGTGTCTATGTCAATGTGTGGATGTAGGACACATGTATGCAGGAGCCCACTGAGACCGGAAGAGTATACGTGTAGTTGTGAGCTACTTGGCATGCAAGTTACAAACCAAACTCAGCTTCTCTGGAAGAGGAGCAAAAACTCTCAATCACTGAAGCATCTCTGCAACCCCAGGCAGTATGATGATATTTTCTATTACTTATCTTAGCTTCACTTCCATGGATGAGATATAATGTGATCAATTCTCTATTCTTAAATTTTTGGATTTTTTTCCTGCTTAGTTTACTATTCAAATGGTGGGACAGATAACCTTCATTTTATATTGGTTTTTGATAATTTTCTTAAAATACCTTTTCCCCACCATTCATTGAGTTAACCATACACCTCTTTTTAGGACTTATTATATCCTGCTTAGTTGCCTTCCAAAATGCTCTCACCAATCTATTTTTCTGTTGGGAGTTTATACAAATATCGTCCTTCTTTCTTGTCTTTTGTGTTTATATCCTCATGGCTCAATGAGATTATATAATTAAAACATAGTATGGGTATGCTTCTCATGAATGTTAGACCCAAAGATGTGCTTTTGTTGTTGTGCTGAATGGGGAACTTTGTTCCACTACTTTCATAGTGTTTGTTGGTTTATAAAGAAAACTACATTTTTGCATGATTTTACGGATTACTATATTGATGAACTCACTTATCAATTTTTAAGTGTTTTTCTAAGCTCAAATGTAGACAACAGAATTTAGATCCTTTTAGCTCAAATGTTCTGTTTTTCTTACTGTGTATGAAGTGCCATCTTAATCTTCTACTCTCTGTCCATCCTCATTGAGCTCCTATAAACACCAACATAGAGAGACTACAGATAGGACATAATTAGGGTGAGCACAGCTGGGTAAGTTTGTCCACTTGAGTGCTTCTGTTTAAGACCAGAGTTTATAGAAATAGGTTTTTGCTTAGTCTTAGTTGTCAATTTTGAAAAAAAAGATATAATTTTTCTTAATAAAAATGTTGAATTGTGGTTAGCATTACAAAGAGGCTGTAATGGTTTAGAAAATGACTACAGTCCCTTGCTTCTTTTAGCTTAAAAATGGAATTTATGCTTTAATTTAGCTTTTCAGCCTCTTTATGAAATTGTTCAACATGAGTGTTAAAGCTGGCAGTACAATAAATGCCACTGGTTTCTCATTTCTAATTTTCACCATTTAGCAATGTCCATTGGCTTTCAAATAAGTTGATTTTTTAGGGGACTAGATTTAGCCACTTATGGCTCTAATGAAATTATGCTGTTATAAAGGAGAATTGTCACGTTAGGTACTATCAGACTTTTATGTTCTCTGTATCTTAGCTTCTCAGTGAAGAATTTGGAATTTATGCATAGATGAGGCAGATTTGAGTATCACAAACCCACCTGCTCTATATTTGCAAGGCTTTTTCTGTATTTGTCATGTAAAAAAAAATCAGAGGGAAGCTGTGTCTGTATACATTTTTTGCTTATTTCTTAAAACTTTTCATTTTCAACATAGGGGTGGGCTGGTGTCCTTGGATATATACCACATATATATCCATGTATATGATATGTATGTTATATATACTATATGCATGGTATATACATTTATGTATATATTATATCCTTAACATTATATAACATGCATGTCTATAAAAGAAGACAGAGAATGAAAGAGTGAAGAGAAACTCAGAATATTAGTTACTAGAATCTTCAGGAGTTGCTATCATTATTTATTGAGGGGCCAGCATACTTACTTAAATTAATTCTGGAGTTTACTACTTTTCCTTCCCAGGACACCCTTTTCCTTTCTTCTGAGCAAGGACCTTTGGAAAATTAGCCCTTCTTCATTTTCTCACAGTGCTTGGGGTTAGGACTGGCTGAATCTGTGATAGATTTGTTATACAGACATTGCTGGTCCAAGCCTTCTCTGGTTGTGTTTCTTGGGCTGTATCCCATAGGGGAATTCCTTCGTGATAGGCTAGCAACATAGGCGAGATGGAAAGCCACTGCTCTCAGGACTTGTGTTCAGTATGTTTGGAAGAAGCACTGTTTTTCTGAGGGATGGTAATGACAGTCTACAATCTGAACTTGACTAGGTTTAGAATGCCCCAGCAGACTGACGAACACCTTTGTGCATTTCCATCCATGAGGGACATTTCCAGAGAGGACTTATTGAGGATGACAGGCCTCCCCTGAATGTGTATTGAGAGCACAGTGCAAAGGTCCTTTGACCCATCCATTTCCAGGAAAACTAAGAATGTTAGTGTGTGTGTGTGTGTGTGTGTGTGTGTGTGTGTATGAGAATAGATGCACACAGATAGCTTCAAACATTGATAGAAACATAAAACACAGAAAAAAATAAGATATAAAAATAGTTCCAAGAATTTAAACGTTTTAAACATAAAAGTTTACTCCAAAATACTGGATGTATATTTAATATCAAAGGAGGCCTGGTGATCTGTGTTATCTGTTGAGCACAAGCATATCAAATTTCTACAACTAGGACTAGAAGTGGCTAGTAAACTAAAAAACCCTACATCCAGCCTCCACAACCAGGACCAGAGGTACCTAACTGTCTAAATGACCATTACAAAACCTGTATAGCCAGATACTCCCCTGAGCTCTCACAACCAAGACCAGAGGTGGCCAACAGCCAAAATAACCTTTTTGGGGTGTGTGTGTGTGTGTGTGTGTGTGTGTGTGTGTGTGACTGAGACTACATTAGATTCATCCTTAGGTCTTTAAGCTAGTATGCCTATCTCTAGAACTCATCTTCTGGGAAGAAATTATATATACCCTGAGTTGAGTCAATGTATTTTGACTTCCTTGTGTACTGGGGATTGTATTACACCAGCAAACTTTTTCCCAAATTATACTGCATTTAAATTTGTTGGAATAATCTGCCTGGCATCAGACTTCCTGAAGTCTTGATCCAGGATGATGAAGTCAGTCTGAACCAAGTTTCATTCTTAGGTCTGTCTTTGTGGTTCGCCTCCTGCCTGCTGTGACCACCACCAGTACTCCCCTCAGATGTGGGCCAGATTATCCTATGAGCTGGAGCTCATATTGAATAAATAGGGAATATGGCTGAGTGATAGGCTTCTCCTTTCTCAGCTTCCAGTTTGCTGTGATGGCAACTAGTTCTGCTCTGCCACAACCTGCCCACCATGGTAGACTGAACTCTATCAGAGCAGTGAACCAAAATAGCTCCTTTCTCCTTTCCAGTTGAGTTCTTTTTCGCAGAGGATTTTGTCAGAACAATGTGTGGCTAACACAGTGAGAATCACCAAAAGCAGATAGCCAGCACCACTGCTGACAGAGAGGAGATGAAAAGTGAGAGAGCTAGAGCAAGAGATATTCCAGAGCTCCCTCCTCCAGCTGAGGTGTCTGAAGTCTATGAACTAGTGTGTGTGTGTGTGTGTGTGTGTGTGTGTGTGTGTGTTCCTTTTTAATTCAGTGTGTGATGTAGAGTCTCAGTCAGCTCTAAAGGAAGCCTGAGAAACCTGTTGCTTTCCCAGCTCTTTGCTGATATATTTTATTTTTCTAAGATTTATTTATTTATTTTATGTAGAGACTATATTTATTTTATGTGCTCTATCTGTATGTACATCTGCATGCCAGAAGAAGGCATCAGATCCCAGTATAGATGGTTGTGAGCCACCAAGTGGTGGCTGGGACTTGAACTTAGGACCTCTGGAAAAGCAGCCAGTGTTCTTAACCTCTGATCCATCTCTCCATCCTACTGTTTTTATTTTTATTTTCATTTTTAAGTATGTCAGGCACCAAAGCCCTTTTAAATTTTGAAGGACTACAGGAAAGTTTTCTTTTTCTTTCAATTATGGTCCTCCCCTTGCTTCTTTGTGTCGTTTCTCAATTACCAACTTCTCAAAGAGAACTCTTCTGATTACCTTGCTTAGAACCAAAGAACACAAATCCTTTGTAAGTCCCCCAAAGCTGCCCTTTAGAATTTTAAAGACTGTGTTACTTGTTCCCAGTCAGGATCCTATCTCCACTGGATCCTTGAAGGAAGAGATTTTTCTTCCCAGTTTCTTTGTAATGCTGAGTGGAGTAAAAGGCTATCTAATAGGGATAGCAATTTTCCCCAAAGATGGCTTACTAGTTACAAGGAGAAAGCCTTACTTTACGCAAAGGACTAACCTGGGGATCTTGGTCTTAACCAAGGCATCTAAGTCAGATGTCCCCAACCAAGGGACAGAGCAGTATCCCTTCACCTTCTAATGTGTGATATCAGAACGATAAAATACCACTTCTGCATTATCTTGTCATAAATTCAAGGGAACATCTGATGACTCCACCTAGGGTAATATTCTCCATTATAACTAGCTTGTACTCTTCAAGAATACTGATCTTGCAGATGAAAAAGATGAGCCAAGAATGTCCTAGATTAAAACTAGTAAATGAGACAATGAACAAAGGCAATCTGGGACTCTGAACTAGGTGAAAGATGGTGATCATTATTAGAATGTCAGAGAATCTGAATGTGGATTGTTGTATATTAGGCAATGAAAACTTACTAATCTCAAATTCCTGGATTTGGTAAATATACTGTATTTCTATGAGATAGTGCCCCCTTTCATACTAAATACACTCCACAGTACCTAAGAGTAAATTTTTATGTTTAAAACATTTACATTCTTGGCACTATTTTTTATATCTTTATTTCTGAGTTTTATATTTATATCTATGTTTGTAGCTATCTGTGTGTATCTATCTAAACACACACACACACACACACACACACACACACAAACATACTCAGGGGTGGGAGAAAGGCAAAAACACCAAATAATATTAATTTCACCAATAGAATATGAAAGTGGCTTCTGGTTTCCATTTGCCTGGGCCACCAGGGCTCCATGGCCAAATAGTGCCTGGAGAAAGCGAGCCTCCCAGGAGTGTAGAAAAGCCTGTTAGTGGGGATAAGACAAGTGACACAGCTCAGTGGGACTCACCCAGAATCCATGGGACACAGGGACTGAAAAACAGCTGGGAGGAAGGAGACTTCCGGTTTCCATCTGTAGCAGGAGACCTCTGCCTGGGCCACCAGGGCTCCATAGCCAAATAATTCCTGAAGACAGCTCGACTCCCAGGGGTGTGGGCAAGACTCTTTGCTCAGAGGGACCCACCTGGAATCCCCAGGACACAGGTACTGAGGAGTGGTCTTCTGGTTTCTTTTGGTGGTAGGGCAGCAGATCCTGTGACACAGGGCTCCATACTCAAATAGTGCCAGGAGAGAGCTGGTATCCCAGGAGTGCCAACACACCTTAAAGCACAGGCAAGACCACCACTAATTCTCAAATTCACTGGACCAAGAGGGACCCTTGCAGAGCCATCAGGACACAAGAACCAAGAGACAGCTGGAGATTAGATCCTTTTTGTTTTTGTCTGCACCCCAGAGCTGACCCTGTACCACAGCTCTCCAAACCCAAATTCCTCTCAGAGAGAACTGGTCTTCAAAGAGTATTGACACTTAGGCTTGCAGGAAAGACAAACCACAGTCAGAGAGAGTAAGACCAGCTAACACCAGAGATAACCAGATGGCGAAAGGCAAGGGCAACAACACAAGGAACAGAAACCAAGGCTACTTGGCATCATCAGAACCCAGCTCTCCCACCACAGCAAGCCCTGGATACCCCAACACACCAGAAAAGCAAGACTCAGATTTAAAACCACATCTCATGATGAAGATAGAAGATTTTAAAAAGGAAATAAATAACTCCCTTAAAGAAATACAAGAGAACACAGGTAAACAACTAGAAGCCCTTAAAAAGGAAACACAAAAATCCCTTAAAGAATTACAGGAAAGCACAATCAAACAGGCGAATTACAGGAAAACACAAACAGATGAAGGAAATGAACAAAACCATCCAGGAACTAAAAATAGAAATAGAAACAATAAAGAAATCACAAAGGGAGACAACCCTGGGTTAGAAAACCTAGGAAAGAGATCAGGAGTCATAGATGCAAGCATCACCAACAGAATACAAGAGATAGAAGAGAAAATATCAGGTGCAGAAGATATCATAGAAAACACTGACACAATAGTTAAAGAAAATGCAAAATGCAAAAAGCTCCTCCGAACCCAAAGCATCCAGGGTATCCAGGAAACAATGAGAAGACAGAACCTGAGGATAATAGGTGTAGAAGAGAGTGAAGATTCCCAACTTAAAGAGCGAGTAAATATCTTCAAAAAAATTGTAGAAGAAAACTTCCCTAACCTAAAGAAAGAGATGAACATTCAGATTCAAGAAGCCTACAGAATTCCAAATAGATTGGACCAGAAAAGAAATTCCTCCTGTCACATTATAGTCAAAACACCAACTACACAAAATAAGGAAAGAATATTAAAAGCAGTAAGGGAAAAGGTCAAATCACATATAAAGGCAGACCTATCAGAATTACACCAGACTTCCCACAAGAGACTATGAAAGCTAGAAGACCCTGAGCAGATCTCATACAGACTCTAAGAGAACACAGACGCCAGCCCAGGCTGCTATACCCAGCAAAAATCTCAATTATTATAGATGGTGAAACCAAAATATTCTATGACAAATCCAAATTTGCACAGTATGTTTCCACAAACCCAGCCCTACAAATAATAACATGGAAAACACCAACTCAAGGAGGAAAACTACACCCAAGAAAAAGAAAGAAAGTAATCTTTCAACAAACTCAAAAAAAGATAGGCATATAAACAACATCAAAAATAACAGGAAACAATAATCACTATTCCTTAATATCTCTTAACATCAATGGACTCAATTCCCCAATAAAAACACATAGACTGACAGACTGGATCCATGAACAGGACCCAGCATTTTGCTGCAT
This sequence comes from Rhynchomys soricoides, assembly GCA_019843965.1. NCBI lineage: Eukaryota > Metazoa > Chordata > Mammalia > Rodentia > Muridae > Rhynchomys > Rhynchomys soricoides. Next base: position 365,886 of record JADRCH010000270.1, read on the forward strand.
TGAGGAAACACACTTCTGTGTTAAAGACAAGCACTACCTCAGAGTAAAGGTCTGGAAAACAATTTTCCAGGCAGATGTTCCCAAGAAAATGGCTCGAGTAGCCATTCTAATATCAGATAAAATCGACTTTCACCCAAGAGTCATCAAAAAAGATAAGGAAGGACACTTCATACTCACCAAAGGAAAAATCTACCAAGAAGAACTCTCAATTCTGAATATCTATGCCCTGAATGCAAGGGCAACCACATTCATAAAAGAAACTTTACTAAATCTCAAAGCACACATCGCAACTCACACAATAATAGTGGGAGACTTCAACACCCCACTACCATCAATGGACAGATCTTAGAAACACAAACTAAACAGAGACACAGTGAAACTAACAGAAGTTATGAACCAAATGGATTTACCATATCTATAGAACATTTCATCCTAAATAAAAAGAATATACCATCTTCTCAGAACCTCATGGTACCTTCCCCAAAACTGATCACATAGTCGGTCACAAAACAAACCTCAACAGATACAAGATTGAAATAATCCCATGCCTCCTATCAGATCACTACAGATTAAGGCTGGTCTTCAATGGCAACAACAACAACAACAGAAAGCCCACATACACATGGAAGATGAACAATGCTCTACTCAATGATAACTTGGTCAAGGAAGAAATAAAGAAAGAAATTAAAGACTTTCTAGAACTTAATGAAAATGAAAGTACAACATACCCAAACCTATGGGACACAATGAAAGCAATTCTTCATAGACTTAGAGCAATTCTCAAATTCATATGGAATAACAAAAAACCCAGGATAGCAAAAACTATTATCAATATTAAAAGAACTTCTGGGGGAATTAGCCACCCTGACCTCAAGCTGTACTACAAAGCAGTAGTGATAAAAACTGAATGGTATTGGTTCAGTGACAGGCAGGTAGATCAATGGAATAGAATTGAAGACACAGAAATGAACCCACACAATTACAGTCACTAGATATTTGACAAAGGAGCTAAAACCATCCAGTGGAAAAAAGACAGCATTTTCAGCAAATGGTGCTGGTTCAACTGACTGTCTACATGTAGAAGAATGCAAATTGATCCATTCCCAGCTCCCTGTACAAAGCTCAAGTCCAAGTGGATGAAGGACCTCCATATAAGACCAAATACACTGAATCTAATAGAAGAGAAAATGGGGAAAAGTCTCAAACACATGGGCACGGGGGAAAAGTTCCTGAACACCAGTGGCTTATGCTCTAAGATCAAGAGTTGACAAATGGGTCCTCAAGAAATTACAAAGCTGTAACACAAAGGACACTGTAAATAGACCAAAACGGCAACCAATAGATTGGGAAAAGATCTTTACCAATCCTATGTCTGGTAGAGGGCTAATATCCAATATATACAAAGAACTCAAGAAGTTAGACTCCAGAGATCCAAATAACCCTATCAAAAAATGGGGAATAGAGCTAACAGAGAATCCTCAACCCAGGAAACTTATAAGGCTGAGAAGCACCTAAAGAAATGTTCAATGTCCTTACTCATCAGGGAAATGCAAATCAAAGCAACCCTGAAATTCTACCTCACACCAGTCAGAATAGCTAAGATCAAAAACTCAAGTGACACTGCTGCCAAGGATGTGGAGAAAGAGGAACACTCTTCCCTTGCTGGTGGGATTGCAAGCTGATACAACCACTCTGGAAATCAGTTTGGTGGACTCTCAGAAAAATGAACATAATACTACCTGAGGACTCAGCTATTCCACTCATTGGCATATACCTAGATGATGCTCCAACATATAATAAAGACACATGTTCCACTATGTTCATAGCAGCCATATTTATAATAGCCAGAAGCTGGAAACAACCCAGATGTCCCTCCAGAGGAATGGATACACAAAATGTGGTACATTTACACAAAGGAATACTACTCAGCTATTAAAAACAATGACTTCATGAAATTCATAGGCAAATGGATGGAACTTGAAAATATCATTTTGAGTGAGGTAACTCAGTCACAAAAGAATGAACACGGTATACACTCACTGATAAGTGGATATTAGTCCAAAAGTTTGAGATACCAAAGATTCACTTCACAGCAACCATTGATCTGAGCATGAGGTCCCAGATGGAGGAGTTAGAGAAGGGACTGAAGGAGCTGAGGGAGTTTGCAGCCCCATGGAGGGAGCAACAGTGTCAACTGGCCTGACCCCCTGATGCTCCCGGGAGACTGGATTACCAACCAAAGAACACACATGGAAAGACTCATGGTGCTGACCACATATGTGGCAGAGGAGGGTCTTGTTAACCATCAGGGGGAGGAGAGTCCCTTGGGACTGATGGTGTTACATCCCCAGTATAGGTGAATGCCATGGAGTGAAGATGAGATTGGGTGGGTTGGTAGCTGGGTGGGGGAGTACCTTCATAGTGGCAGGGGGAGTTGGGAGGGGATAGGAGGTTCCAAAGGGGAGACCTGGAAAGGGAGAAACATTTGGAATGTAAATAAATTATCAAAAAAAGAATATGAACATGAAGCGTAAATAAAATTGATATTTAAAGCATCACCACCACCAACAACAACAATAATAACAACAGTCAATACAGCTCAAGTGAATTGCAAGATTAATTTCATTCTGGGAAAAGAAGAGGTAGAGCTCATTCCCCAAAAAGAGATTTCACACAGTTCTGACAGTTTATTTAATTACCTTGCAGACCATGCCAGAGCAGAGACAATGATGATGGCCAGTCTTGATCACACCTTGACCAGGACTGTTTAGCTGTGTATATTGCTTGTTCTCTGTTTAAACCCAAACCTCATTACGGAACCCCTAAGATGGGCTTGGAGGAGTTATTGGACTTGGTGGGGGGAGGCGGTCACTAGACTTCTTTGTTCCTTTTTTCAGTATGGAAACTCTACACTGAGTACATCTCCATTTTGTTTTACACTGTTGTTTTTGTAATTGGCCTATTGAGGGCAGGTGACTGAGATTGGCTGGTAAGGCTGCAGAGTACAGTCTCTCACTATAACAGCACAAGAAGCACTGCAGCATATACCTGGTGATGACACTGACAGCATCTCCTTTCTGTGACTGGCTGGTGTTTACTTTGAATGTCTCCTATTTCTGAGTCCTCAATATAGCCTGTGTGCTCTCTGCTGTAGCTTCAAACTGAGTGATGCTAGGAGCCCCATTCCATTTTTCTGTACCCTTCTACAAGGATATGATAAATTTCATGCTTCAGACTTGTCTACAAATCTCTTGCTCTAGGTAAACTTTAGGAGGTTAGAGACTCATGATATGCGTGAGTCTTGGTAACCGTCTGTGTGGTGTCTATGGAGAACATAGCAAATTATACCCAATCATGAATTGCTAGGGATATAATAAGCTGTCTGGAGCCTAGATCACGGATCAAGACTCTTCATTTCAAGCCCTGCATCATACTCCATAGGGAAGCATGCTCACTTTAGACAAAACAAAGTCACTAAGGACTAATGAAACCATTTTATGTTAGACATAGGAAAAAGTCAGCTTCATTTTAGAAAAATCAAAGTAACTAGGGCATTCTTGCAGAATGACAGGAGTTACAAAGTTCAGCACTCTTTCATTCTCTGAATGATGTGGGGAGATGTTCACCACCACCTTCCTCAAATTCACTGGTCAGAAGTACAGGGACAGTGGAACTGAGACCCCCATCTCCACTAGTCTCTTTAGTTTCTTTTTGTTATGACAATATGCTCTGAAAAAAGCAACTTAAGGGAGAAAAGAGCTGTCTGACCAGCTAGCCTAACCTTACTGAGAAGTTTCAGGCCAATGTGTACCACCTTAGTTAGGGTTTTACTGTTGTGAACAGACACCATGACCAAGGCAACTCTTATAAGGACAACATTTAATTGGGACTGCTTACAGGTTCAGAGGTTCAGTCCATTATCATCAAGACAGGGTGCAGACAAAACTGAGAGTTCTATATCTTCATCTGAAGGATCTAGTGGAAGACTGACTTCCAGACAGCTAGGACTAGGGAATTAAATTCCACACCCATGGAGACATACCGACTCCAACAAGACCACACTTCTAATAGTGCTACCGTTGGCCCAAGCATATACAAACCATCACAAGTATCCTGCCTCTAAAAGATGAACAGTCCCTAGGGAATGACACTGGAGGCTGACCTCTAATCTTTACATGCATACACACACGTGTGTGTTCATTCCTATAAACATTTGTGTGTTCATAGCTGCATATACATGAATATGTAAGTTCATCAAAATATGCACAAGTGTACCTAACAAAAGGAGGGACCAGGTTTCAGGGCACACACATTTACATACCAGGTGTCTACGGAGTGTATTAGAAGCTCATGATTCACATAGGCATGGAGAATCTAACACTTTTCAAATATCTAATATCTGAATTGGCTTAGAAAATTAGCTAGATTTGACCTTAAACATTAATGAAGTTGTTTATTCTAAGAAAACACGTGCATTCTAATTTGTTTTGTGGAGCACTATGAGAAGCCATTCTTTAAGAAGTCTGAGATCCAATTAAACATATGTTACCACGAAGCATCTGTTTCACTCCTTTCTTTAATGACACACATGGCATTTAGAACAACGGGCACAATATACATTTTCATCTTATTCAGTTGGTTGCTGAATATGGGTGAAGTGTGTGTCATCTGTACAAGGGCCATTACTGTGTAGAAGATCCTAGAATGAAGTGATTGCTTTTCAGAGGTAGAAGACAAAGATACTGGATAACCAAGGAAAATTGGCTTACTAAAAACCCTTGGAAGTGTCTCAACTATCAGATAAAAATGGGCAACTTAAGTTCTACTGATCTGAAGATACGTAGCTGCTTAAACAACATTTTTAAAGTTGCTTAATAACTATGCTCTCTCTCATAACAGAGAGCTCTCTCTCATGAGAGAGCTCATAACAGATGCTCTCTCTCTCTCTCTCTCTGTCTCTCTCTCTCTCTCTCTCTCTCTGTGTGTGTGTGTGTGTATCTGTCTGTCTGTCTGTCAGTCTGTCTGTATCTCTTTTTGAGTTGTCTGTATCTCTCATTCACCGGCAACTTACCTGAAGGACTAGGTTGGCTGGCTAGTGACTCCCAGGAACCTGTGTGTCTCCACCTCCCACCCTGGGATTGTAATCAGCGCCATCACTCCTGGTGATTGTATGTGGATGCTGGGACTCAAACATAGGTTCTCATGATCTCCTAGCAATTGTTTTACAGACAAAGTTGTCTCCCTAGTCCAGCACTTACTTTTAAAAACAGTTGAAAACTTAGCCTGCCTCCATATAAGGAACGTGAGCCTTTTCTCCTGGTCCTTTTGCTTTATGGATTCTTGTGTCTTTTGGTTGTAACCACTTCAATTATTATTTTTTTATTTTGAAAAGAATGTATTATTAAAAACCTGCTCTTTTATATTTAAAACCAGTGCTAACTTTTACATTTCATGACATTCCTGCTTCCTCATTATCCACCAAGATCTCCTTGTAGGCAATTGATTAGTTGGGTAAAATTTTCTTTCTAAAGTTCATTTCATTATCCTCCTGAGTTTTCTCTTCCTTTCCTCTGGGTTTAGAATGTATTACTGTACAGTTGCTTTTTTCATTTTTAAACAATTTTGGCCCAGGTATATTTCTCTGTAATCTAAAATAATTCTTTATTTGAGTGACTTCCCCCATGTCACCTTTCCTCCATTTCTCTACCCCTATGCCTGCTTAAGCCTCCACACCTCTAAAATTCCACCCTTTACTTCGAAATTATTTGTGTTCTATTACCCTCTGCCACCCTCGTTTTTAAAGCCTCTTGATTCCTCCTCTCTCATCCGAACCTTTCGAGTTTCCTACACACCCTACCACACAAACTTCAACAGAAATGCATACGTATAGAAGACCAATAGAGTCAACTAACCTGGACCCCCAGGAACTCCCAGAGACTAAGCCACCAACCAAGGAGCTTACATGGGCTGCACCTCACACACACACACACATATGTAGCAGATCTGCAACTCAGTTTCCATGGCTGCCTCCTCTGTCTGGCCTCAAGAGAGGATGTTTCTAATCCTGCAGAGACTGGGTGTGGGGTAGGGGGGTGGAGCGACCTCTCAGAGGGGAAGGGGATGAATTGGGGGATGGGAATAAGAGCCTTTGTGAGGAAGGACTTGGAGGGAGGGTAGCATGTGGGATGTAAATAAAAAAATAAATAAGAAAAAAATTAGAAGGTAAAACTCATATATTAGAGAAAATACGTAGTATTTATTCTTTTGAGCTCAGGTTACCAATTTTAATATGATATTTACCGTTTCCGTTCATTTCCTGCTATTTTGTAATTTCATTTTTCCTTATGGCTGACTAAAACCCATTGTGTTCATATTCCACATTTTCTTCATCCTTTCATCTCTTGATGGACATCTAGGCTGCCTCCGTTTCCTTGCTATAGTAGATCTTAACTAAATTAGCAAAGAGCATCTGGGCTGGTTCCTTCTTTTGAATTGCTCCTGTTGGTAGTAGGAAATTGACTAAGACAGGGAGAAAATGGGTCTGCTGAACTTTGGCCCATTGCCTGGATTTTCTGGCAGATTTATGATAAATTATTCCTACCCTGAACATGATGTACATACCTGATAAACATAATTCTAACAGGTGCCGAGGCTGCCCTGCACCTTTCTCATTGTAAAAAGTATTTTATCGCTATTGTCTTCTGCAGTCCTCACTCACAACAGAATAGTCCCCATTTACCACAGCTTCACATGGGAGGAACCTAGGTACAAAAAAATTCAGATGCTTTCCCAAGGAGACAAAGGAGGTAAGTGCTGTACCCAAGGCTTGAATATTCATAGTCCCTTTAAACACATGTGTTCAGTCTTCTCCACTCTCTTTTAAAAATAATCACTGAAACACTATTCTTAGGATCCCGAAGCTTGTTGTATACTGGATTCAAGGTTTTGAAATAGTATACAAGGCTGAGTTGCTGTCTTTTGTTTATACCCACAAGATGATTTCTGTTAGGTTGCTTTAGAAGCATAATTTTGGCCTGTCTGACCCATAAATCCCAAAGAGTCATCTCTTTGGAAGGTCCCTTCCTGGAATATTGACAAATCACTCCACGAAGCTAGGCTTCTGTATTTTGAACATACCAAATATAATCAGTATTTGACTGATTAAGTATGTTCCTTGCAAAATACCTGATTGAGTTTGCAAGCACTAATACATGGCCTGCTGTCCTGGTTCTGATAGCTGAGGGTGGCTGTGGAAACTTTTAATACATAGAATGTCTTCTCTTTCCTGATAGATGCTTCTGTAAAAAATGGATAAGGTGATGAGATCAGAATCAACTGTGTTTCTTATGCAGAACCAGGGCTGGAGCTGCATGCTAAGTCCCCAGCTACGCATCTCATTAGCTTGCCTAGCAGTTGGAGATCTGCATACAGAATCAGGGAATATTTCATTACTGTGTTTTCCAAGGGAGGCTTCCTATTTGCCAAAGAACTGACAGGTTATGTGTCTCTATAACTCACCTAGTTTTACATTATGATCAATATGAAAGACTGCCTCTGATTACCTGGGGAAGCCATGAAACTGTTAAGATATATTAAGTTTCTGATTTATTTTCTGATTGACTGGATCTTGTGGAATATGGAAAAAGAAGTGCATTGAAGAATATTGTAAATTGGTTTCTTCCCATTCTGCTCTTTCAGCAGACTTTGTCCAGAGGGTGCCCTTTTATGTTTTCAACCATTTAAAAGAAAAGGGAAGAAACCTGATCTCACTTTTCAATGGGCAAAATGTAAAGAAAAATTAGGTAGTTCTTATGGCTGCTATAACAGATCACCACACATTTAATGGCCTGAGACAAATTTATAATTTAATGTAGTGATCGTTCAGTTACTGTAACACACTACTAAAGATCAATAAACTTAAAAAGATGAAAGGTTTGTCCTGGCTCATTGAGAACCAGTTCAGTCATCAGTTAGACTTTCTCTGTTTTGGGTGGGGCCACAATGGCATGGTGGCTTCAATGGCAAAGCAGCTTGCTTTCCTTGAGGCAGCAGAGAGGTTATGATAGAAACACAGAAAGGAGACAGAGTCCCTCAATCTCCAGTGAGTAGACTCCCTAGTTCCCTAAAACCTCTCACTGGGTTCTACTTCTTCAAAGTCCCACTACCTACCTCTAAGTAATAGTACTCAGTAGGACTAAAATTTAACACGTGAACCTTTGGGGAACGTTCCACACCACAGTGTCTTCTTTGTCGTTGTTGTTGTTTTTGTTTTTGCTTTTTGAGACAGGGTTTCTCTGTGTAGCCCTGGCTGTCCTGGAACTCACTCTGTAGACCAAGCTGGCCTTGAACTCAGAAATCCGCCTGTCTCTGCCTCCCAAGTGCTGGGATTAAAGGCGTGCGCCACCACTGCCCCGCAGTGTTTTCTTAATCTTCTGTTTAGAACTACTTACGGGTCTCACTCACTGTGCTAATGTCAAGGTATGGACCAGGGTGTGGTTCTATTAGAGAACTCTTTCCTATGTCATACTGGCCATGTATGTTTTCTTTTTTAAGTTCTTGCTCCTGTCCTTGTCTTCAAAGCCATTCACATACAATCCCACCCTGGATGCTCCCATCTTTCCTGTCTGTTTTTCTTCTCATCTCTTTAGTCGGAGCAGGGGCATCCCTCCACTTAAAGACTTACATGATCAGCTTGACATTATCATACTATTCCAGTCAATCTCTTCACCTCAGGCCCTTTACCTTTACAACGTGTGTAGTGTTTTTTGTGTGATGGCCAGTGATGTATCCACAGTTTCTTGGCTATGTGTATATATGTTGTATGTAAGGCGTATCTACACATGTGTGTGCAGATGTACCTATCTATGCTGCATAGGCCAGAGGTAGACACTAGGTGTCCTGACCTCTCACTCTTCATCTACCCCCTGGGCAGGTTTTCTTACTAAATCTGGGCTAGGCTGGTGGCCATTAAGCTCCTGGGCTCCAGTTCCTGCCTCACCAGCACTGGGAGTATAGGCCTGTGTAGTCATGGCTAACTTTTTAACATGAGTTTTGGGGACAGTAACAAGGGTTGTCATGACTTCGATGAAAGACCTCTTGCCCACTGAGCATTTCTCACCAGGCCCAAATAAAGAGAGCCATTTATTTCCCTGGGATCAATCAGCACTGATAGAATTTGTTACTGTCCCTTATGTGAATTTGTTTTGTTCACTTGAGAAAAATATCCCAAGTGAGTGTAAGTGCCCTGGAGGAGGTGAGTCCACGCCTCCTTTTCTGCAGAAAGAGACATGCTTGGTGCTGAGTTAGAGTTTTCTTTTTATCTGTTGACTTCTATGAAAAACCTCTCTGCTCATAGCACTGGCCAAAGAATCCCTAAGAGAAGGCTCTGATGTGGCTCTTCATCTACAGCTTCTGTCATTCTCCCTCTCCAAGTCTCATCCTATCTTGCTTGTGGATTCTTCTGTCTTAGAAGGATTTGTTGTTTGATTCTTTGCTCATGGCACTTGGGGAGGTGCAGTTTTTTTGACACCAAGAAAGTCACTAAAACACTGAAGAGAGGGTGATAGATTTGTAGATGACCAGTGAACAGGAGAGGGATTCTTCACAGAGAGTCTTTCCTCACAATTCACCACTTCCTTCTTAGGAGAACATGCTCCCATCTCTGCATGATTAGTGATGAGAAAGCAATAATTTGTGGTCTATTTCAGGGATATTTTTGAGTATATATTCTAACTTCAGGCAGCTTAAAATTAGTGGATGAAATTATATATTGATGTTGGTGAGATGGCTCTGTAGGTAAAGGCATTTGCCAACAAGCTTGAGGTCACATTCTGGAACCCACTTGGTGGAGGAAGAGAATTGACTGCTTCTAGTTGCCCTCTGACCTCTGTATGTGTGCCATGATGACTGACACAAGTGTAGCTCCAAATAAACAAATATTACAAAGGAATTATATGTTTATATTCTTCCTCATTCATATCAGATAGTTTCTGTCTTTTTTCTCATATTTTATTTTAATTTTAGAAATACTGTGTATCTGCATAGGTTTGTAGGAAAGTAGTATATGCACACGAATGCCAGATGCTCACAGAGGCCAGAGCCATAGAATAGACTGGAGCTGAAGTTACACAGCTATTGTGAGTCTTAAGATATGGGTGTTGGGAATTGAACTCAGGCCACCTCGGCATCTTCCCTCAGACTTCTTTATCAAAAGGTGTATTAGTTGCATTTCCTGTCTTTGATGAAATATCTAAAGAAAGCAACTTAAGGTAGGAAGAGTTTATTTTTGCTCACAGTTCAATGATGCAGTCTACCTTGGTGGAGACGACCTGATGGTGGGAGTGGGAAACAGTTGGCATTTGCAGTCCAGAAGCACAGAGATGAATGATGGTGCACAGCTAGCTGTCTCTTTTCTATTCAGTCCAGGATCCCAGCCTACCCACACTCAGACTAGTCTTCTTACCTCAATGACACAAATTAGAAACTCCCTCACAGGAATGCCTGGAGGTTTGTTTCCTAGGCACTATATCCTGTCAAATTGACAATCAAGATAAACCCTCAGAAAGGATCATGTGGTAGCAAGCAGCAGCCCAGATGATGTACTCAGAGCAAACAGCAGGAAAATAAAACATGCTTTTAGTGTAATCTGTATTGTTCTATGACAGGCAGTTAGCTTTGACTTCAAGTTACAATGGAAAAAAGAGCATCATGGGAAGCCACTGGTCCCTACAGCAATAGTAGGATGGCATTACTTAAAATTTCTGATCTTTTGTTTCTAGAGAGCTATTGTTGACTTGAATAAGTACATAATATCCAGGTGTTTGGGAAACTCACATCTGTGATGTTCTCATATCCAGACTTACAGTGTTAACATCCAGAAAGAAAGATGAGTAGATATTTCTGACCCCTTGGGACAAATAGCAGGAAACATGTGGCAGCAATCAGAGACTTAAGCCCAGTTGTGGATGCCAGGATAACAATTCATCTATACATCAGAGAATGAAAGCAAAGTCTTGTTTCATGGAAGAATAACTCAGTGTCACTCTGGTGGCCTGCCTCTGTGTGCAAAGTATTCCTACTCTTTAGTGGAGGTTGGTTATGGGGTGACCAGTAAGGAAACACCTCCTGATTTCAGGCACTGGGTTGAACTGAAGGCAGGAGCCTCCCAGTGCCCTGGTGTGCTTCAGGGTACCATTTTTGGAGGAAGGTACAGGTAAAGTTGATTTTTTTTTTAAACAAAGATTTTGTTATTTAAACAAAAGTATGTTTAGAAACAGTTACTCTGAGGTGAGAGAGGGTAGAGGGTGGAAGGGGAGCTTAGGAAGGCAGAAAAGAGAGAGAAGGGGAAGAAACAGGGAGATGCACATACTATCCAGAGACAAAGAGATAGGGAGACAGGGAGAGAAGTGGAGATGACAAACAAGGTAATAAGGGATGACAGAAAGAGAGAGGCCAGGAGACACACGAGAAAGAGGAGGAGAGATACAAGGTGAACGATGGAGGAAAAGAGAAAGATAAGGAAAAAGGAGGACTGGAGAAAGGCAGAGAGAGGGCATTGGATAAGAAAAGCAATGGAGTAATAAAGAGACAGAGAAGAGAGAAAGGGTAAAAAGAAATAGTTTATTACTGTATTATTTCAGATTACAAAGATTAATTAACCCAACTCTTACACTTTTCTATTATTGAAGAATGATTTATAGTAAGTGCTCTCTCTCTCTCTCTCTCTCTCTCTCTCTCTCTCTCGTGTGTGTGTGTGTGTGTGTGTGTGTGTGTGTGCATGCACAGTTTATTCATGTGTGATTCATATGTCCATGCATCTATGGATGTACTGCAGGTACTGAAAAGGTCCTAACAGGAGCTACTGGCATGGCTGAACTATGTTTTCTTCATTTCAAACTACTGAGGCCTCCAAAGATGTTCATGTCTTGAAATGTCATTCCTTCTTTATTTCACCTCCCAAGGACATTTGATCTCCTCTTGTCCCCTGAGTGGCAGTTTCTGTGTCAGCCTCTCATTCAATGGTAGGAACAGTCACTGGTCTTCTCATAAGAAGCCAGAGGTTTCTACTGACTACTCCCTCCTCCTGCCCTAATCCACTACACCAGTCAATGTGGCCATCTTTCCTTCAGTATCTTCACAGCCGCCTTCTTCCTCCAGCATGCCTTTCTCTTCAGGTATGTGAGGTTCTACCTGAAGCATCTTCCTGTAACAACTATTGTTTGGTTCTTTCCTCATCTTTGGCCAGTAGCCAGACATGGCCATCTGAAGGAGCTTCTCTGTGATAGCATGGCCTGCAAGCCCTTAATATACTTAGGTCTGTCTTCTTCTCAGGCATGTCTTCCACTCTGAACCACTGGCATCTTCTTGTCACAAATTGTTATAATGCAATACACTCTCACTGTAATATGCTTGACCCCTGTGCTCCCTGGTTGATTCCCTTTTGTCCTTAGGTTTTAGAATGAGTGCCACTTACACAATGTTCCCTCTGAGTTTCCTTAGAAGGTTTCTCCTTTTTTGTCCTCTAAGTAACAACCTAGAACTTCTTGTAAATGCAGACTCCAGGAGAATAGGAACAGTGGGTTTTGTTGTTTGCTTTTGCACCTGACATACGGTATACACTCAGAACATACTGGTTAATGAGTGCAGTATTCCTTCCTCTGTGACCTCCTTAGCCATTCAAACTCTCCTGGCATTCTCCTTTCTTCTCCAAGGCTCCTCTAGCCTTTATCACTTGAGCGTGAGTTTTCTTTCTTACTATGTTTTCGAGTGCTCTCATTAGATGGTTAAATTTTATAATGATAGACTTTATGTCCCATAAGGACAGAGATTATCTTACCCTGTAAATTAGCCCTACCACATTGCCAGAGCACACTGAAGCATAGAGAAGGCTGTGAACCAGGATGCAGACATCATATCACTTTGGATTACACGCCCATGAATGTTCAACCATGATGTTTTGCACACAGCACCTCTCTCTTGCCATTACCCTTTGGTTGTCATGGATCTGGAACTAGGTAGGTTAAGTAAGAGGTGTAGGGAGAAACCCCATGTGTACCCTTTTCCCTAGGAATCAGGAGTTTATGTGGCCCATGAGAATGAAGGTTTTAGCTCCTCACCTTTCAGATCAGGAAACTGAGACCCATCGAGGAGAAACACTCACCTTACATGAAGCAGGTGTGCTGTATCTTGTATCAGGCTGCATAACTAATTAGACAGCAAGCTGTGGCCATATCACTTGTCCCCTGACTCCAGGCCTATTGTTCTTTATTGGGTTGTCTCATTTAAATTTAGAAAAGAAAGATGAAGCTCTCATTAATAAGAAGAGAGTGTCACATGCTGGGAATTGAAATTAATAGGTACAGGAAGAGCCGGCAAGGTCCTGGGGGGAAATATGGGTGTGTGGGAAGCCAGAAGTAACAGGGATGGGTCCTGATCAAAACCATTACCTGCTATCTTCTTTTGTTTGAAATAGATACATTGTATACATTTAATTCATGCTTTGTTATTTTAATTTGTAATCGTATAATTGTTAGACATTAAAATCCCTTTTAACAGGATCTTATTTTCTTTCCTCCTTCCTTCCTCTCTTTCTTTCTCTCATCTTTTTAATGTTTTTATCTTACATTTCTAACTTGTGATGCTAAGGTATATATTATAGGTGTGACCAACTGTGCATGCAGTTTCATTCATATCTGAGTATGAACAATATCTGGTTGCTTTGTTTCATATCTCTCTACTCCTGTTATAGGTACCAGATGTCAAATTTCTTTGTGCATCTGTGGAACCTTGCATGTGCGTGGCCACACACACACACACACACACCCCTGCAGGCTCATAACAATGACAGAGCTGCAGAGAAATACTCTGACATATGGTACCTGCAAAGCCAGAGTCTCAGCAACAGATCTGTAATCAAGGGTGCAGATGTTTGGCATTTGACAAATGAGATTTTTTTTTTATGTAAAACTGTTTTAGTACATTAAGTTAAAGGATGGAAAATTAGCTGCACACCACAGCGAACATTTCTCCCACTAAAAAGAAATAAAATGAGAGATGCAAGTAAACAAGTAACTCAGGTCCCTGGTGATTGGAACGGTCCCCAAGTTCTCAGATCTGATTCCTATCAGATCTTTGGACTCTTTCTTCTGCCTCTACTGTTTAATTCATACAGATAATGCTTCAAAGTGTTCTGAGTAGAGTTTACCTTAAAGCTTTTAGAAATAGTGTTTCAGTACAATAGTGTAATGCTTTTCTTTTTCCTTATTGACTTTTGTTGTAAATGCAAATATTCATCTTTTCATTTTTTCCCTAGTTTCTGAAAACTTTCTCCCTTCTAAGCACATTTATTTAGAAATCTTAAGTGGATAATAGCTTATTTTTAAATATGTATAATTGTCTCTATTATTCTCATTCAGCTTGGTTCTATGTACAATCTGGTGCCTGGCTCACCTCGATATAGAATTTCTCTCCCTTTAATTTGTGTTATTCCGTGCTCCATCTTGCTTGTTAAATCCCTTGACACAAGGAGTAAGATTTTATGCTAAGCCACCCATAAACATCCCTTGATTCCTTTCAGACTGTTTTTTCTTAGCTTAGAGATTCTCTGTACAGCAGAAGTGTCATGTATGGATTGATGATCATTACCTAAAGATTATCAACTGGCGATTGTTATCAGTGAAGCTCTTGGCATTTCATGTCTCACTCTGTTGAAACTGAGCTCCACTTTCCGGCTTGTCTTTCTTGGGTGGTGCTCTGGGTTTGCGTGCCTGTGGGTTATTGTCTCTTTGTGGATTATACATCATTTCCTTTCCACTGACAGCTCCTAATGCTATGCCTATTAGTATTTTCACATTAAGAAGAAATGAGCATGATGACTAAAGATTAAAAATAATGCAAAATGGAACAATTAATGTTTATAATTTTCCTTCGGCATTTATTTTGCCCTCCCACCCACCTAATCCTGATAGCAGGGAGATTTTTACAGTCTCAAATTCTGAATGGAAAAGCTTCAGTAGTCATTGATCAGACAGAACTGTTGAGTAGCAGAGATAGGGCATTTGATTCACTCATCTGGATTTAGGTCCTTTGGACTTTCCACTGTGCCTGTGATCTTGGTGACTTTTAAGTAGACACTGGAGTTCTGTGCTAAGAGATATTTGTCAAAGTAGATCTCTCTGTCTATTAACTTAAACATCATTAGAAAAATGTAGACATTAGCTACAGATAAACCTGCCAAACGCTGGTTGACCAAAAAGAAATACCCAGAATTTAGAGTCAAACAGCTTAAGAAGTTTTAGAAAAGTCTGAGGCTCTTCCACCCAAGGACCTGGAGAGTACTCTTGTCCAGGCCTTTTCCATGTTGGTCATGACACTGGGACCTCCCCTTCCAGAAAGTTTCTGTACCAACTATATTCCCTTAACCTATTAGCACACAGCCCAATTGTTAGTTTGATTTCCTTGAAAATACTGTACCATCTCAACTGGACTTAAGTTCCTTTGAAGACAAAGCCATACTTCTATGTCCTTATCTTTCTAGGTTCACCAAAGTAGGCTCCATAAATGCTGGGTAAAATGTATACTATGCAGGATTTTACAGAGGGAAACATGAAGCTTTCATTGTAGTTGTATGCTACAACTAACAGGAAATATATTCTGTAGATGTCTGGGCAGCCATAGAGATATGGAGGCAGAGTAATTGAGGTGTTATTATGAGAAATTGGTTTACACTTGGTTTGATGTGGAGTCTCATGGTGTCACTTGAAAGTTAAAGCTATGAGAGAGCTCATGGCAGAGCTGAGTCCAAGCCTGCAGGTCTGAATACTGGGGAGTGAACTGGATATGTATCCAATCTAAGGGCAGGAACTCTATGTTCTAGCTCTTGTACTCAAGAATATAGGACACATTTTTCCTCTTCCCTTTGTTCTACTCCACACCTCAGCTGATTAACAACCACATTGCAGAGACTCCTCTAATTTTATTCCTTAGCAAATGCTGTTCTCAAAAGGAATAGCCTCCTCCAGACATGCTAAGAAATCATATCTAACCTGGCCACATGACCGGTAAAACCAACACAAACAATCAACTATCACAAGACAGTCACAAGACAATGCAGTTTCCTGTTTCCCTATTGGATAGTCCAGCTATTCAAAGAATCTCTCAAATACATACTGTTGAATGTTTTGTATCTAGCAATTAGTGGGCTATGCAGCAACCTTTGAATGTCAGTCTCTCCATGTTATAGTTGAGGCACTAAAACTTAGGTCATCACTAAGTAACTTTTCTAGAGCAGATGTTGAATGCTTTCTCCCCTCTAGCACAGCCACATCTTGAAGCCTGACTGGTGTACTTTCTATGGGTATGGCATTAGTATTGTTTCTCTTTATTTCTACTTGGAAATATTGATCTAAACAGTTCACTGTGAGTAGACTGTTTGTCTCATAATCTGTTATTAAATGACATTTGTGATAGATAATTATCATAATAGTTAAAATCAGTGCTCTAATAAGTTTAATAGGAAGGGGCACTAATGTGCTTAGATCTTGATTATTTTCTAGGACTTTTTTTTTTTTTTCTGCAATTAGCTGTATGGTACTTTTAATGACCTACCTCTTTCCTTTTAAGATTTAAGACGATAATTAGAGCTAATCTCAGCTGGTTGAACTATGAAAGGTCAAGTGTGGCTCTCATAATTTAAGGACTTTGTAAAGAATATATTTTAGAAACGTCCCACTTTGCAATTTTACTTTTGGGTATTTGAAGTCATATTTCTGAATGTGAAAACTGCTGATTTAAGGCTTTGTCTATAGAAGGAGCCATTTTTTTCTCTGAAAATAAATGCAGGTTACATGGAATAGATTAGTATTTTATTTTCTTGTGTACTATAGCTGTATTAGTTAGCTTTTGATGAAGGTAAAAGTTAAAATGGTTTGAGATCAAATGTGAAGAAGTTTACTGAAATGTGAGAAACCATTTCAATTCGTTAAATTATAAAATTTACTTGTATTAAAATTTTAAAATTCACTTAATATTCACTTGTCTAGAATATGTGTCATGAACCAGAGATGATCATATTAGTGAATTAAATGAATTTCCCATAGACAAATGTTGTGCTTTCTCTCATTTACAGTTTCTAGATTTAATGTAAGTACATATAATCACACGCATACACACACATATGCACACACGTACACACACACACAATGTCATGAAAGCAGACGTTAAAGTTGTTGAGAAGGAAGTGGAGCATCAGTGAAATGAGAAGGGCAATGAAAGGGACACTAAGGGAGCGAGTGTGGGTAGGGATTTGCTTACACAGGTATGAAAGATGAAAAGTGCAAAAAAGGAAAAATAATTGTCGTTTTTTTCAGATTTAGTCCTCTTTTTTTGGCATTCATCAGTATTTGAAGAACTCATATCAGAACATTTCTTGTTCAGTTTTTCCCAAGACTGAAATTAAGCTAGCACACAACATAGAAGTTGTCAAAATATTGTAATATTTACCTACTGCCTAACAAATATCACTGTCTTGATCTGCTGAACCTTGTCACAAAGGATATGTGTGGTATGTTAGAGGCCTTCTAGGCTCCTGTTCAGGAAGTATTCTGAGTGTTGCGAGTAAAGCGTAGAGAACATTAGTCTTGTCTGTTCCTGCAGTTATAGTGTCATCCTCAGTGGGCCATGGTTTTTTCTTAGCTGTCTACAAAACTGGGAGTGTTCTGGAATGTTTTATGACTGACATTCCAGTTTAAAAGTAGTAATATGTTCTTCCCAGTTGTAGGTACCATCCTATTTCTTAGATTGTGGGGCTGTCTCTATTAGTAAACTGCTTTACACACAAACATGGGGACCCTAGTCTGATATCCAGGAGCCATGTGAAAGGTGTATATGATAGAATGTGCTTTTAATCTGAGCCCTGGAGGCAGAGACAGGAAGACTTCTGGAGCTTGCTGCCAGCCAGTCTCTCCTAGTTGGTGACTTTTCTCTCCCATTGATAGAACCTGTATCAAACAAACAAAACGAAACAAAAAAGAAAAGAAGAAAAGAGAAAACCTACAGACACATGATGAGGAAGCCACAATGTTGACCACTGGTATTCCTACACACAGAGACACAGAAACAGACACACAAACACACATATCTGTCCACATACATGTATATACACACATGCACACTTACACATACTACAGCCCCCACATGTACACACACATATCATAACCATGTACACATACATGTCACACACATGTGCATACATATAGACACATATGAACACATACATACACTCACACACATATGCACATGTACACACATACATATACATGAGTGCCATCTCTCTGGGCAAAAATCACTGGAACAAAGTTTATTTTTGCTTTCTTGTATTATTTCTGAGATCATTTCTCAAGCATGTGTAAACAAGTGGATTGTAATTGTCTAAATGTTTTACAGAATTCCCAGAGAGATGTTCTAATAGTATCTACAACCAGAGGGTATAACTTTTTTGATCTGTAAGTTGATGGAAATATATTTCAGAAATCATAAAATGTCTCTTTATTTGAAATAAGATAGTCTCATGAAACTTAGGAAACAAACACAACCATCATGACTGCATTGGAAGTAGCTGTGGTTTTCATCTGTTGATGACCTATTGACCCACATGACAACTCTCCTCTGGAAAGTACTATATTCAATTAAGACTACTCTAAAATAAATATTATCCTCTGCACTTTAGCAATAGAATTTTATGTAATTAATGTAAGTTGTATATAAATATTTTAGTATACCCACTGCCTCACCACACTAGTGAGAAAGGTCCCGATTTCAATAATTTTATTATTAATGTGGTATGATTTTTTCCCCAGGGAGATGTGAATACTTATTCACCCCAGGAGAGCATTAGTGAGTGGCAGACCAAAGAAACTACTTTGTCAAATTCTACTGTAGTGCTCCTGTAATTTATTGAGCTTACTTACAGATTATGGATGAAGACTACTTATAGACGCATGAATGACTCTTATATGGAGCAAAGGCAGCTGCATCTCTGCAAATCTCATGATAGAATGGATGGCAACTCACAAAAGCTGCATCCCTGTAGCTCCCAGATAACCTGCTGGCAATTCTATCATATTCTCTTCTCATAGCCACCATTACTGATTATATAGCCGTGAGGAGGAGCCTTGCAAATCCTGTAAGTTTTAGGTACTTCCTGACCCTTGTAACCTTTTTACTTCCTGTATCTTAATGGGCCTTTACCCACCCTCAAAGGAATGTATCAATTCAGAGAAAATAGCTACACAGGATATAGTTTAGTGGAAGCTAGATGCTTCTGACTGGTAGAGAGAAGGTAGATGCACAGATCTACTTGGGTGGCTCCATGAAATTCTGCTCTGCCCCACTTTGAACAGACAGAATCTTCCAATTACATATCTCCACATAAAGCTGAAAACTTTAATACAAGAAATTTCAAAGTTATAGAAAATCCCCACATCATGAAACAAAACAGCAATATGTCTTTAAATGTAAATTTGAAATCATATTTGTTGTGTTTCCCCATGAATCATGAAAGAAGAAAGGGAGTAGGAGATATTTTGAGTTAACTAAGTCCTGATATAACTTTTTCATGAATTCTGAGGCATGGGACTTTAAACATTAGCTTTCCTCATAAGAAACATTAATAACTGAGTGTTTGAGAAACTTCAAAATTAGGAATATTGATGGTGTACATTATCATGATGTGGAATGTGAATTCATTAAGTTTTGCAGCTGTGAGGAGGCCCTCGCTGTAACATCTGTCCCTTTGTTAATGTCAGAAATAGATTTAGCCCTTTGGCAAGCTGACTCGTGTGCCCATTCTCCATCTCTGCTCTGTGGGAAACCTTTTGAATTATGTCCTTGGTCTTTGGGAGAAGCAATCCAATAAGCAGCAATTTATTTCAGTGTCTTAGTGCCTCGTTAAGAGAAATATCTCAAATGCTATTTCATAGACTTTCAGACAAGCAGTGGATATGTGAAAGACTTTAGTTGTTTTCTTGTCTCTCTCTCTCTACATATAAAAATCGCTCCATGCCTCCAGAACATTCTGTGCTTCAAGAAGACAGACTGGTACACATTTGTGCTGTTCCACAAAAGACTGACGCTCTTCCTGATGTTGATAAAAGAACAAGAAAAACACAAGGGATTCAGTTACACGAGGACACAGAAAATGACTGAGAATTAATGTCTGTTTATCTTTGCTTTCAGGGAAGAAATTAAATTAATCTCATCAAAGTTATTTGGGAAGTTTATGACTGTACTCTTTAATCTTTGTTTCAGAAAACAGCAGAACACATTATTAGAAAAGAGATCATTGCATGTGGGAAGAACATTCAGCTGGTCTCTTTTTTAAATATGAAATTAAAGAATTCAAAGTTAGTTTCAGAGCAGATGAAAACCACTAGTCAAAACAATGTAGGCCTTCTTGGAAATGCTGTTTCATTATTTAAAACATACTGTTCGTATGTGGAGTGCTCTCCAAATATCCTGGGGGTTTTAATCATGAAGGAGATTTAACTGGGGCTGAGCTCCAGATGCTAATTGGACAGTGAAAACTGAAGGTATAAATTTGAACTCCAGGTTTTAGCTAATCCATATTCTACCCATGCCATTTAAAACTAATCCTTTGAAAATATCTTACTATGCAATGTATTTTAATCTTATCTGTGCTTACTAAATTCTCCCAACATCCCCAAGTCCTTATCTATCTTCTTCCTGATGTCATATCCTCTAATGTTGTCGTTGATTAATTATATCCCTAGTCAAATAGTGCTGACCACATGCTTATGATGTGGGACCATTCAGTGGAGTACAGGTAACCTACCAATAGCCACATTCTCTCAGAAAAATAACTCAGTCTTTCTTGGGAGCCATTAGCTCCCAGTAGCTCCTCAACTAGGAGTCGGCCCTCAACCCATGCTAGAGGTTTGACTGACTTAATCTTGTGCAGTTCTTGTGTGGAAAGCCACAGCCTGTGACTTCATGTCTGATCCAGCCACATTATATCTGGAGAACAGCATTTCCCAGGTCTTCTTCCTGTCCTTGAGCTCTTACATTCTATCTAGCTTCTTTTCTGCCGTCTCCTGAGCCTGGGATGTGAATGGGTTCATATAGATGACCCATTCAGGACAAAGAGCTCACATTCATTTACTCTCAGTTCTTTGGCTAGTTATAAGTCTCTGCATTAGCCACTAGTTTGTGAGAAGAGAAGCTTTTCTGATGAAGACTGAGAGCAACAGAACCTGATTTCCAAAGGTACTGCAGGTTAATCCTACGACACAAGTGGCTTGAAGCTATGATCCATATTTGAGGAAGACTGCATGGGAGCTTTTTCTATAGGTACTGTGAGGAGATCCCTGTATATCTGCCCTGTTCATTGTACTTTAACTTTCTAGGTCTTTGGGTCATAGGGATGAGATTTAGCTTCTGTGCATCCATTAGCTTTATGTATCAATTGTAACAACTGGTAAAACCACCTTGTAACATGTCAGGATTTTAGTCCCTCACTGGCAGTTCTTTCTTGTCATCATTTGTATTATCATTTGATAACATCTGAATGTTGGTGTCATGCAGTGGTCAATTCTTGAACCACTCCTTTGATCTCACTGTATGTCTTCCTTTAGTGATTCCATCCAATTTCATGATTTAAGTGATGTCTATATGCTGAATGTATTCAAAGCTCCAAAGGTTCCCACATTTCTCTCCTTTCTACCCCTCTGTTTGAATGTCTCAAACCATCTCAAGTATGCCTGAAACTATTTTTAAGTTTTTGATTTTTTAAATTTGCATGTCTATACATGTACTTACTTGTCTACTTGTGTGCAGTGCTTACAGTGGCTAGAATATAGTATTGTATCCCATAGAAATTGAGTTACAGATAGTTGTCAGTCACTTTTCAAAACTGAACCTTCATCCTCTGAGAGAGAAGCAAGCATTCTTAGCCACTGAGCAACCTCTTCAGACATGAAATGATAACTTAAGGACTACCCTTCCCCAATTAAATATAAATTCTTTCTCTACACTATGCTGTTCACGTTGTGTTCTTCTTTTCCTCCTCCTTTCCCTTCTACACCCTCCCCATCCCTCCCCCTCTTCTTTCTTCTCTTCCAAAAGCTCAGACACAGGTTATACTGCTGTAAAACTCAGAATCCTTCTTTCCCTATCTCCAGAGTTTTATGATTACAGGAGTATGCAGTCATTCCCAGTGTCTTATGTCACCACTATTTACCAGTTTCTTGGGCCAAAATCAATCCATAAATTATTCTTGCACTTTTTTTTTTTTTTAGTTTCAAATAGTAGCAGTTCATACCAGCTATGCTTTAAAAATAGATTCCATGTAGATTCTAAAGTTAACCCTACCAGTCTCATTCTATATCTCTACTTAGGGCTGAAATCATCTGCCTAAATGATCTCTCAGTAGAATCTCCATTTCACGTTCTGCATCTAAACAGTCTTCTAAAGCATGAACCTAATCTTGTCACTCTAATCTTCTAAAGGCTTCATGGCCTACTGAGAAGTCTCAAGTCCTTAGCATGGCCTGCTGGATCCTCCATGTTTTGCCCACTGCTCTGTACACCCTGTCTATTTTCACAATCTGCATACTCAGTTCATTTATTGTGATCTTTAACCTCCTTCAGATCAACTAAAACTAGGGCCTCATTTTGGCTTAGAATATTTTCCCCCAAATATATGCACATCTTACTTCATATCCTCGGTCAGAGATCATTACTCTTCAGCAAGATACCTGCAAGGCTTTCTTCTTTATGCCATGCAGAGAACTGCTCTTTTAAAATAGCAACATTTCTGTTCTCCTTTCCTGATTAGTGTCTCAGTACTTCTCATTATCTGAAGAAATGCTGCAAACAATGACATTTAAAAGTTCTGTCTTGCTATGGAATCATTAACTTTTGGCTTTGAGAGTCAAGAGTCTGGCACTGACTTTTTTCCTTTGGACAGAAAACAACATGCAGTCCCCAGAAGACATTTCACCTTCAAAATGGAAGGTGTGAGGTAAAAAGACTTTCACAGGAATCATCAGTGTTCTCTTTTAAGCATCTTGATGATGTCATTATGTGGGCAACCTCTACAGTCTGCTTCTCTGCTGATGCCAGGGCCATCTCCAGGGTGCCTGAACTTGACTGTATCAGGGCTTCTTTTACTTGTCTATGGTAATGGATATCACAACAGTTACATACAAGTCTTTTATCTTTCTCATTTTTCCTTATATGTTTTCATTAGTGTGTGTATTTAATGTGTGTTCCAACCTAGTTCATTGTCATGTGACCCAGAAATGCCATGAAGCTGGACACCTCTGGTAGATCTCACCTGTTTATACTAGTCTTGCTCATTCATAATGTCTATCATAGAAATGGAAAGGGTTTAGAGAGATGGATGGTCCTGAGCTTATTATAAGGATGTTGAACTGCTTTCTTTTACACATCAAAGGAATTCATTCAGTAAGCTTCAACTGAGTCCCTGTATTTTGCCTGACATTGTGGTGTGGTCTAGGGATATCAAATTAAAAAGCCACAGATTTCTGCCTCAGGAAATACCAGTTTATTAAAGCAAACAGAGGTATAAAAGTCATCAGGAAGCAAACTGATGATGTGGAACTACAATCTGTAAAAGAATACAGAGGAGTAAGCCAACTTCTTCCCTTGGGAAGTTGCAGGGTGGCTTAGGAAAGCTCCCTGAAGTCAGCCTGGTTGACAGGCAGAAGGGGAGGAGTGTGAGTAAAGTCACCATGGCCAAACTGGCGAGCTCTCTGAATAGATTCATGTTGTAGCCTCAGAAGCTGGAGGAGAAGGAGGGGTGGGAAATGAGAAGGCCAGTTTCAATTATGTCTAGATGGACAGAGACCTTGGCTGACTTGAGAAACAGTTTGAGCTTTATCAGACGATGAGAGTTTAAATACAGAAGTATGACCCAGCTTTTAGTCCAGAGAACTTAGTCCTAATGTTGTATGGAAAGGTAAGAATGTTAATAGGAAAAGTGAATGAGCCAATGAAAGCCAGGAAGAGAAAGGAGAAGCCAGATTTAAAAGGAGAAACATGATGTTGAAGAAGAAGCTCACTTGTGGGTAAGAGCACTTGTTACCATTCCAGAGATTCTACATGTGGAGCACCCATGCTGAGGCTAACAACTATCTTCAATTCCAGCACCAGGGCATCTGACACCCTCTTCTGGCTTCCACATGTACCCACCCCTACAGGTGGCACGCACACACACACACACACACACACACACACACACACACAAGCACACACCACTGCTATTACCACCACAAACAATAGCAATATTTTTAAAAAGGGGGAAAAAAAACCCTTTCTTAAAACTCTTGCAATTATTTGGGCTCATACCTTCTTCAGAGAGAATGCTATTTCTAATTTTGTCTGAAGACATTAAAACATCTGAGATGGGAGCAGATTTTTATGG
The DNA here is from genome assembly GCA_019843965.1 of Rhynchomys soricoides. Taxonomy (NCBI): domain Eukaryota; kingdom Metazoa; phylum Chordata; class Mammalia; order Rodentia; family Muridae; genus Rhynchomys; species Rhynchomys soricoides. The sequence continues at coordinate 390,345 of JADRCH010000270.1, forward strand.
ATCCTCATACTTACTGCTGTGAGAAGGAAGTCTTTCTCGATCCTGAGGATTTCTGGTGCTTTCTTCTCATGTTACGTTGTAGCTAAATTTGTCAGTGTCTCCCATCTTACCAATAATGGGACCTAAGTCCTCCTAGCCAGCTAATTGAACTATAAAAATGACACTTGGAGGCTGTTAAGCCCATGGAAGCATGAATTTGTCAAATAAAAGGATTTAAAGACAATTGTTTATAAAGAATAGCTTGCCCTCTTGTGTCATCAGTTCCTTTTTCATCCAAATGATTTCTGTGTTCTTGGGGAAATACCAGCATTCATCATGGCTAAGTTGGAAGGGAAAACAGTGCACTGGGTTATTTTACAGATGTCAAGAGCTACACATGAAGTAGAGAATGCCATGAAGGCCTAGCAGTATGAACAGTTTGTGTTCCTTGTACCTTGTCCAAAAATAATTGACTCATTAATCTCAACTATATCAATCTGGTCCTATTATGAGGGTCAAAGATAGGTTAATTATAATAAGTGGAAGAGTATCGGTTCACAGATAGGCATGCATTTAACAGATATTATCTTAGCAAAAAGCAATAATTAGAAACATTATTTAGTGAGGCAGTTTCAAAAGAAGAGTCCATAATGCGGAAAAAAATCAGTTTTTACCTCAGGGTTATCAGAAGAATAAAAGATGAGCATTGGTCCTAGAATTCATACTCAAAAGCAAAATATTCAGTAAATTTCTCAATGTTTTGGGAAAGCCTGTTATTAAAATAATAAAACACTTCATTTAGTAGAGCACCCAAATCATGTCACCCAAATCATGGTAGAGTCATGTTAAAGAAACATGCACATTTGTTAGTCAGTTTGCCTTTGATTCTCTAGCCTTTCCATTTTCTGATTTGAATTGGACAAACCACTTGTCATCTTTACAAGCCTCTGTGTTCCTTGTCATGGGATTGGATAAGAGTCAGTTTTCCAGACTTATCTTAGGGGTTGGGTAAGAAAGTTCACATAAAAACATTAAAGACAAGTCTTCATATGTCACCATGTTTAACACTCCGTCTCACTCACAAGTAATGAAGCCTAATTAGACACTGACTGACATACTTCCCTGCCCAAAATATGCTATTGTGAACTTGAAGCCAAGTCTTTGCTCACCCGTTGCAAATGGGTCCTTTTGTTTGCTTCTTCTCTTTATTTCTGACTCAGATACCACTTTCTTTTCCATTATTTAAATCAATAGATTTATAAACATTGTTTACACATCTATCGCCAAGTCTAGTCAGTCATTAGAAGTTATATTATGTCCCATAGTTAGAGTTATTGGTGCATATTGGGAAGAAAAGTTAGAATTTTCTCTAGTCTGTCTAAAGAAGCATTTTCTAGAAGCAATCCTGGCTTCCTTGAAAGCTGTTTCTGATGGTGCTTTTGTTGATGTTCTCATACTGCATGGTGGAATTGTGTTCAGGAACATCTCATTGTTCATTTCTCTTATACTGTAACCATATCACACTCATATTAAGTCATAAAATAGAGAAATATTGAAATATTTTCATAGCCAGGAGGCTATTAAAATGTGTTTACTTTACTGAAATTTGATAAGCAAGAACGATTCCAATGGAAGAGACAGGCACATACAGAGCTGATGCAGTAATACCAGTGCCACAATGGGAGCAGACATCTATTTTCAAGATAATTCCTATGCAGTAACTTATCACTTTTATTTTCAGATTAAAAGTGAATGCTTTGGTAACTTTGTCTCATCATATTGTCAATGAATAGAAGGAATCAGAAATAGGATAGTTTTGGTGTCATCTCTTATACATTGTCATATTGACTCTGGGGATACACATTACTGTTCTCTTAGGAGTAAGGAGTTTTTTTCTTAGTTCGCAAGGACCCACAACTCATCAACTTTCTATTGGTCTCATTTGTGGGTAAAGCACACCATAAGAGTTAGGGGACATCTACTGTATTTGTACATGTATTCAGTACTGTCACAGATGCTAACCTAGGATCTCCTTTTGGGCAGAATTTTGTTCTTTTTATATATTTGATTCCAGCATGTGGAAAATTTTATTATTATTATTGTGTTGTTTTCAATGCAGAGCCTCATTATGTGCCTGGCTATCTTACAATTTTTTATGTAGCTTAGGTTAGCAATAGGTGCATGATCCTCCTGGGATTGTTCCATGTTCAACTCTAAGAAAGATCTATCAATCAGAGTCCAGCTAGAAAAAGTGAAGTCATTCTAGGTCTTTCAAATCATTTGACAGATGGAGGTCTTATCATCCATGGTAGAAGACTGAGACAGTGGGTGCCATGGTGACTCTAAAACAACAGAGGAAAGATATCACCATTCTGAATGTGGAGGAAGAAAGAAGGAAAAGGTGTCAAGCAAACTCAGAAGCTGGGAATACTTGGTAAAAGCTAAAATTTTGGTCATACTGTTTGTTGTATGCCTGAGATACATGGAGCAAATTTTTCTAGCAGGGTTTGGAACCATAGAATAGAGACCACTCTACTTAGGGAGGGACGAGAAAGATGAAGATGCTGGTTTCTACTTAATGTCTGCTCTCTAAACTCCTTTTTGTCCCTCCTGCTGGCCAAGTAAGAAAATTGGAAACCTCTGAAATCTCATTGGAGAGTTAAAGGGTAATGTTGGACTTAATTTGAAATATGTGAAGAACACTGGGATGGATGTACTGTGCCATCCTCCTGGGAGAAAGAACCAACCAGAAAGTGCCATCAACAGGCAGCCTCCCACTGTCAGCATTTCCATCTCATCTCAGCTACAAATAGCTTGCTTGATGGGCAATGCCCCACCCATGACAGCCTACCTCTAGTGATTGAACTAGGAAATGTATGTGACTTGTCTATATGACCATGATATAGCATAGTTCCAATACTTTGAGCCAAATTACAGTCCACTTTCTTCCTGTGCCTCTCTCTTCTTCAAATCACAGGTGTCCATACATTCCTAAAAGCTTGTTGCATGCCAAACCAAGCTGGAACATCATTTAGAGAATTTCAAGTTGGAGAAAGATATACTCATCAACTCAAAACTCAAGCGTGATGTAGAGCAGAGGGAGGAAAGAACAGGTTTTGAGGGCTGGAAAGATTGTTCTGTGGTTAAGCCATTCACTGCCTTGCAGAAGTCTGAGTTTCAGTTCTCAGGGCCAATACTGGGTGGCTTGTAACTGCCTGCAATCCTGGTTCTATGAGATATAATAGGCTTTTATGATCTGACCCATGTGGTGTACATTATTTATATGTATATTCATACACATATGTCCATGTATATCAACATATATGTATATTCATATACCTATATGCATATCTATCTATCTATCTATCTATCTATCTATCTATCTATCTATTATCTATCCATCTATATTGATCTGGGAGGAGAAACCGGCTTGTAATCCTTTTCATATATTTGAAAAACCTCAAAGATCACCTGTGAATTGCCTTGAGCTCCGGTGTAGGTGGAGCATTATCAGAGTATGTAAATGGTTGACAGGCTTGAACAGGTGGGTGGCAAGGAAGGGAGGAGTCTGGGCCCAGTCAAGAGATTTAACAATGGAAATTGCCATGCTCAGTGTAGGAAGTGGCACAAAGACTTAGGTTTGCAGTTCTCCAGGAAAAGAGATATAATAAGCTTTGCAACAACTTTTAGGAAGGTATGGGCACCTGTGATTTGAAGAAGAGAGAAGTAGATACAGGAAGAAAGTTGACTGTAATTTGGTTTATCAATGTTTTGGAGCTATGCTACCTCAAGGTCAAATAGACAGTCTCAGAATTCCCTAGTTCAATCACCAGAATTAGGCTGTGACAAGTGCAACAGGTCCTTGTTTTCAAATTTGCAGCATCTGAGGAAATAAGGTCCGCTGTGTGGCAGAACAGGGCATGGAGATTTGAAATAAGCTTCGCAACAAAAGTTTGTATACTGCTTCACATTTTTGCCCCACAGATACTTTAAGTCACAAAAGCATCAGCAAGCAAGTTGAAAAGATTTTTACTTAAATAAAACTTCTTTTAATTTGTAGGTTTCCATACTTAAAAGGAGAGAAATCTAAAAGGCAGATAGAACATTGGGCTTGACTGTTGTGAACTTTGATTTAGGGAGAGTTGTGGCTTATACAGAGGCCAAGGGCACTTTTTGTTATTCTAGATTGGATGCAGGTAGTCTGTGAGCATGCATTTTTCATGCTTCTCCAATCAGATCAGTGAAAGCATGAGAAAAATTCAAATCATGTTTTATAATGTTTTATACAACAACAAAGAAGGAAAATATCGTGCAAGTTATTAGACTTAGAAACTTCAATTAAAAGTTCTCACCAAATTCTTGGGACATTGAATAGCTTCTAAGAGATGCTATGTACACAAAAGAAAGACTTGGAACCTTCTGCTTACTAGCTTTCATGTGGCTATCCTGATGGAGAACTCAATTAAGGAGGAGATGGACACTTTCCCATCATTGTCCCTGATCTTGTCTTAGGAGTGATGATTGATAGATGGTAATAAAAAGTTATTAGTTATATTTGATCTTATAGCCATGGTAGTATCTATAGCTTCCACTGCCTGCTCTTCTAGGTATCTTAACGTAGAGTCTAAAAGATATACTGAGTACTGAGTCACATGTCTTCTAGTCACTTTTAGGATTCTCTTTTGCATTAAGTGTCATGTGGGGAAAAGAACCATAATTGGAAAACATTATCATTTCTCTCATTAAAGAAATGAAAGTATCTTCAACCATCGTAATTTGATAATAAAATGTATATATTACAAGAAATAGGAGCAACAGCCTTACTACCTGCCTGGTTTTCCTTACTAGTATAGCTGATGCTAAATAATTAACAGGAGAATCGTTTATGGATGCTCTGATTTTATGGAAAGCACTATGCGATTCCATTTTAACCTCACTTAGTAATTCATACAGCATGTGAGCAAGAAAAGTATCATAATTATATATTGAAAACTGCTCTAGCAGGATGGCACTTCCTCAATCTTATTGTGTGGAATTCAGTGAGGATAAGATTAGAGCTTGGCATGTGGGGAAGGCAATCACCCACTGATTCACTGTGTGCATTTCACGACAGGATGATTTCCGTATTAACATTAGTACAGCATTAGCATTTACTGACAACTCTTTCTTTCCTAGAATTCTATTGATGTGAAATAAATTAGTAGTAAAAATTTAATGTCTCATAGTTTATATACCCTATTGGGTCTCTGTGTAACCATGTGAGTTATTTCTAGTTTATATAATGATTCTGTCTTTTAGCTCTGTCCACAAAAGACACACTTGTAAAGCTGTCACTTTCAGGTATTGTGTCACTGGACACTATACTTATATTTTTTTCTCATTGGTATGTTTTTATGCTGAATTACAGGAGGAATTGAGATCTCTTGTAGACACATCTTAATTTGGCTTGAAATAAATTGAATCACTTTGATTTTGATTAAACCTTCTGGCAAAAAGTGTGCTACCCTAGTTAGAAATGACACTGGCCAGGGCACTTCTTTGCTAATAAGTCACAGACAAGGGGGAATGAGCATAGGATGGGAATGTTACATTTGGTCTGTGGACTCTGAGAGCAGTGTACCTCTCATGATGGAAATGAACACCTAAGGGAGTTATTGGTTTGAATTCTGTCTAGAAGTTTCTGGAATTAGACCAGAGCTTGGAATGAACATTCCTCTTTCTCTGGGATGAAGCATAAAGGCTGAAAGGGCAAAGAATATTTTGTTGATCTTTAAGAAGCTTTCTGCCTCCTAAAGCATGGGGATGGGTATTCCTGGGAGATCTTTGTATGGAAAATATTTTGGTGTGAGGTTCAGAAAACACAAATCTCTTTAGATTCAGTAACAGTGTTGAAATGGTAAATATATCCTTAAATTTTTCTTATACATAGCATATTAATGTTTTCTGTCTAGTAACCTTGAATAGAGAAGAAGATAATATCATTGACTGAATCTCAACATACCAAATCCTGAATTGTGTCATCTATCAATTCACAACACAGCAATCTCAGCCTCATCCTTCAAAAAGCACTGCATAGAGCCCGAGAGCCAATGGCTGGCTTTTATGATCCTATCAAATGTCTGTAACTTCAAACTCACACATTCTAAAGGTGTTTTGGTGCTTAAGTCTTTTCTTTAGTTTGAGTGACTCCATTAGAAGTAGGATGTGGATTTCTAAAGCTTTATAGTCAACTTGACCTTAATTGTCTCTTCTTATAGGAAAATATTTGCTAGGATTCTAGCCTCTCTTTGAAGGTTTCTTTCGTGTTCAAGATTTCTATCATATAACTTATGGGGCAGAAGGCTTTGAAATATGGAACTGCTTTCTCTATTTTGATGCACTTTTGTAATTAGAGACCATTAGTTGTTGCATCAAAGATGCAAGGGATCTTAGAAGGGTTTGATTCTGGGATGCCAGCTACTGTATGAATTCCTTAAGCAGAGTTCCTCTTGTAGCTGGGATCTGGTACTGTGGATAACTTTAGCCTATTTTTAACACATGTAAACTGCAGGTCTTCTACTAGACTTCTAGTACCTCTCAAACTTTACCATACTTTACAATTAGCTGGAAATTTTGCATAGCACTGGATTTTGAGAGTCATCTTTATAATTTTGGATCTGGTAGATTTAGCATGGGCCCTAGCATTATCCATTTTCAGAAGCTGGAAAACTGTGAAGAGATGATGGTGAGGGCTGTGATCTATCAATGAGTTAACCTAGAGATGGCGATAATCATCTGATGGCACTATTGGGAAGTGATAGATACTAAGAGGTAGGCTCTTGTGGGAGGAATTATGCCACTATTGGTGTGTTTTTGAACAAAGATAGGAATTCTGGAAAAGGAAGGATGACAAGAATTTGGGTCTAGCCAGTGGATTAGCCCACCAATGGATTCATTATCTGAGGATAGTTTTAGGAGGTAGTAGCAAAGAGAAGGAAGGGTCTGATTGAAGAAAAGAGGTCATTCCTGGGGTGCTTATGAGACATGTGTCTTGTCTCTATAATGTTCCTATGACTTTTCCTCTCTGCTCCCTGGCTCGTATGACATTATCTACTTTTCTTGGTCATGCCCTTCCACCATGATACTTGCTTTTGTCACAGGTCTTAAAAAAATGTCATCAGCTACCCTGGAATTGTTTTCTCAGACACAATTTCACAGTGATGTAAAGCCAATGGTCACAAGCAACTATTGATTATCAAGCACACAGGTCCCTTTAATTCCTACTGCTTCATTTTTTTTTTTAAAGGGAGTCTAAGATTACTAGGAACTCTGAAATTTAAGCTTTAGTATGCCCATTTCCCAGACAAGACTGACACTGAGAAATATTCCATAACTTGTTCAAAGGTGTATGCAGCTGATATCTTAGAAAATACCCAAAAGAAAAGTTGAAAAGACCCACAACCTTCATTTTCAAAGCCCACTTTGTCTTTACTAATCATGTAGAGCCTATGTATACAGTGCAATTTTTGACAAGGATGGATGTGCTCACAATGGTGGTATTGTAAGATTATGATGGAGCTGAAATCTTCCCTTTGCTTTGTTGATGCTATGGCTTCATAATCTGTGTAAGTTTACTGTAGGATATTTGTGCAGCAAAACCACCCACTGACATTTCTAAGCTATTGTGGCCTTGTTTAGTAGTGTATGATTTTATCTGGTGTCTGAAGAATTTTGTCTTGTTTTCATCAAATTTGCTTCAAAAAATTTAAGAGACTAATGTATTGAGTGCCTACTGGTGTGACATGTTTTATACATGTGATTTCATTTATGCCTCTCTATATTCTGCAAGCAAACGATTACTAATCTTATTTTGTAAATGAGAACTCTGCAGCTTTGGAGGCAAGGGATTTATCCAAATTATCTGGGAAAACATGTTTAAACTCAAGCTTTTCTTGTCTCCTAAATTTGTATTCTGCTCAAATATAGTCCTTCAGCATTGGAATGCTCTTATCTTAGATGTGATTATAGTGACGTTGCTGCTTTACCAAAGTGTGGTCAGACTTACCCATGGACGTAATAGCCTTCTTGCTAGAGAGGTATGAGGTAGACAAGGATCCTTTGCTTCTACCCATGCTCCCTAGTGAGGCACATATAGTCTAGAGAGTCTGATATTTATCCATTAGTATTTCACACTAATGTTTCACAGCTATAAAAGTAGGCCTGATGTCTCCGGTTGCCTACTGCAAATGTGTCCACACCCTGGATGCATTAAAGCACTCTGCCAGATTCTGTTCTGATTTCTACATCATCTAGGGAAAAGTTGTTCAGATACTTTTCCAGAGTCTTAGAGACTTATAGAAAGCTACATCAAATAATAGACTACTTGTGTATATACTGCTAACCAGTTTTATCACATCTTAGTAAGGTTTTGTATTGACTTAATATTTTAAATATTTAAACTTTACTTTGAGATCTTCTGAGGTGCTTTAGCTCAATCACAACCCATCTAACTCTGTGCAGTATGAACTTTTATATAATCATTTCATATATATGCACTTATAAAAATATTTTTTTAATATTTTCACATTTTACCTCACCATCTTTTTACTTTATTTTATCATTTGGCAATTTCACCTTTGATCATTGTATATACATATACATATACACATACACACACACTTCTATATTTAAATGTGTGCTGTCGTAGTTTGCTTTATCTCTCAGTTTGACACAGCCTAGGGTCACCTGAGGAGAAAGTCTCAGTACAGGGAATGCCTAGGTTAGGATGACCTGTGGACATGTCTGTGGGGGATTGTCTTCATTATTTATTGAAGGAGGAGTATCAAGCCACTGTGGGCGACTCTAAGGATGATCCAGCCTTGGGTCAGCAAGCAGCATTTCTCCATGTTTTCTGACTCAAGATCACACTTGAGCTCCAGTTCTGACTTCTCTTAATGATTAATTGAAACTTGTAAGCTGAAATAAACTTGTTCCTCTTTCCTGAGTTCCTTTGGTCATAGCATTTGTCAAAGCAACAGAAAGGAAACTAGAACATGGATTTGTTGATTAATGAAATTTTTGTTTATTAATGTGTGCAGCTGCATAGTGCAATATTCTGTGTATAAATTTAAATGATTTATCTTTCTCTTTTGCAAAGTCTCTTAAATAATTTCAATAATATGCTAAAACAAAACAATACACTGAAAATTATAATACATATTTATCCTCAAATACAGTGCAAAAATTGTTCTGATAAGTTTACAATAAGAAAAGACAAGTATTATCTTAGAAGTGGAAATGCAGCCATGAAAGATATGTACAGTTTCAATCCCTAGGTGATGATAGATGTTCAAAAAGGTTATTCTAGTATATTCTACCACTAGAAGTTCTGAGGATTCTTTCTTTCAAGAGTTTATACCAGACTTACTGGCTTTACTTAGCCTGAAAAATACAAAATGACATGTGAATGAAGTTTTAATTTTTAATTTCTTTAATAAAATTGGTAAATTTTTGACACATAACTTAACAATGAATAAAATATGATTTTGAATGAAGAATGATTTCAAAGCTAATAGTAATTATGTTTTAACTTATTATCAATAGCTTATGCTCATTTTTACTCCTTGTATCATATATATTTCATGTATTTTATCTTTTCTAAAATATATTCTTCAATAACTTCCAGAGATGGGCTTTATATTTATGTGTCTGTCTAAAGATGCCTTTACTTTGGACTCAGCGAGAAACAATAGTGTAGCTGGTAATAAAAATAGAGATTTAAAAATTTCCCTCAGCTGTTTAAAGACGTTGCTCAGTTGTCTTTGTTACTGATATGAACTTTGATTGGAGAATTGTTATTCTGCTATAGGTTATTTCTTTTTTCATTCTAAAAAAATACTGTATTTTAAAGTCTTGTCAATAAGTATAACTTAATTTCTTACTTGATTTCTTTCTTACTATAAATTTCTTGGTTTATTACATTTTATCTTTTATCCCTATAAGCATTCTTGTGTGCCACATTTTGAATTCCATTTGTAATTTTTGTAGATCCCATTAGTTCTACATTCTATACTCCTTCCATTTACACTCTGTGTCTCTTAACCACACCACACAGTCATTCCTCCTTTTCTCTTGTATATTGGGATTCTGGGTAAATTCTTCAGTTAAGCTTCTAGTTATCATTCACTTTTTACTCATTATATTTGTCTCATCACATTGCAAAGTTCTGTTACATATGAAATTTCCATACAAATCCATTTCCCTCTGCTCCTTTCACTACTATTTATGTGTCTGTAGGTAAATTTGAATGCAGCAGGTCTTTTCTGAGTTCTGCTAAGGTGATCTGATTCTGTGGACCTCAGGACTTGCTTTAATCAGATGGCTACAGAATGATATTTTCATGTTGACTAGACAGATGCAAGAGCCAATTGAACTGTGGTGAGATTCCATTTTGCATAATTTCAAAATATTTTTACTAGACTAAATAATTCTAATTAGCTGTGACATTGGACAAAGTCAATGTATATGAAAATATATTTTGCCATTATAGAAGCAATTCCATAAAAGTGACCAAGGGTATAAACACAGAGAAAGGTAAAGGACCAAGATCAATAATGAAATCTACAACAAGTCAATCATTTGCTCTCTGTAGTACCAAAATAATCCCCTTCCTACCCAAAACAAACAAACAAACAAACAAACAAAAAAGAACAAAACAAAAGATGATCCTAATTATTGTTGATGTTTTTATCACCAAGAGATCCTGCAGACTCCACTAAATTTATGATATCCTTAAAATAGGGAGATTACCTGGATTACTCAAGTGCATCTAATTGCATGTACACCTCAAAGCAGAGATCTATCTCTGGTTTAAAACAGAAAGATATGAGAGAAGTGAAAGGGGAAAATGTGTAGGCGAGAGCTGATGTCATAGATATTCCAAGTGTGAGCAAGCCTGTGTGGTACAAGACAGCATATTTCAGAGACAGAAAAGTGACTTATGACTTTACTGATCAGGCAAGGAACTCCTTCTCCACCTCTTGTTCTCTGGGATCTTAAAAACATCAAGCCTTTATTCTGTGGGTGATCCTTAGCATAGGTCTTTCCAGTGTCTTCTAACTTACACCATACACTCTCGGTAAGATATTGCACACACGGTTCTATATTGTTCTCAGTGTGTAATACGAGAGCACATGTATGATAAAAACTTCAATGGCTAGTGATGCTGACAAGGATTACTTGGTCAGGAGCATATCTTCCAGTTTCTTACCTTTGAAATTACCATTTGACCTTTGTGTTTGATTAGCATTTCATAAGGAACTTTGTCCTATTGAGCCAAGGCTCCCCTGATCTAGCGTAGTAGTTCTTAGTCATCATTCTTTCTATTTTTGCAGATTGTCTTGCCATGAGAGAGACTTTCCCCTTCTTCCATCACTTATTTAAGTATGTTAGTATGGACTCAAAGGTTTCTATTTTATTCAGTAGAATTTATATATAATCCCATATTCTCATTAGGGCTTTTGTTTTTATGACTGGATTTTGCCAGTGAAGGCTGGTTTTGATCCTGACAGAGCTCTCCTGAACACTCTGAGTACTTCCTTACTTTCTGTCTTAGAAAGAGATGCTAAACTCATCTTGGTGCTTTTTGACCAGCCTATTTGTCTTGAGGGAAGTTGATTTCAAGACTGAGTCATGTTTACTAGAGCATCACTGTTTCTAGGAAATAGAAATGAAAACTATTCACTGGAGCATTATTGCTTCTAGGAAATAGAAGTGAAAACTAGAAAACAGAGGTAGGAGAAAGGTCAGAAGTAGGGATAAAAAAAATAGAAAATGTTATTGAAGAAAAGTAAGAAACAGAGATTGGGAAGTACATATAAATTATGCACATACATGTTTATATGGATGTATGTGTGAATGGACATGTGTGTATATATGTGTATTATGACTATCCTATATCTATATTTATTTAAATTCTACAAATTGTTATCAACACCTCCAATTCCAGTTGAAATACTTCAGGATTTTTTTTTTCTTAACTTGTAAACCTAAGAAGTGAGAAATAGCTTCTGTCATCTTTAATATATTTACTTCTTGGCTTCAATGAAATTACTTTCTGATCACTCCCACTCCATCCATTCTAGATGCTGTCTGTCCATTTTGAAGTGTGCTGGCTAGTTTTATGTCAATGTAACACAAACTATAATCATCTGAGGGGAGTAAACCTCAATTAAGGAAATGCTTCTAGAGGACCGAGCTGCAGTCAAGCCTGTAGGGCATTTTCTTAGTTAGTAATTGATGGGGGAGGGTCAAGCCCATGGTGGGTGGGGCCATCCACTGAGTCCTATAAGAACTGAGCAAGTCAGGAGGAACAAGCCAGTGAATAAGACCCCTCTATGGACTCCAATTTAGGCCCTACCTCCCGGTTCCTGCCTTGTTTGAGTTTCTGTCCTGACTTCCTTCAATGATGAGTAGCAGTGTGGTTAATAACCCTTTTCTCCCCAACTTGCTTTTTGGTCATGGTGTTTCATCACAGCAATAGAAACTCTAAGGAAGGCAGCCCCTTGCTCTTCTTTCTCCTAGTTTTTCTAGATCCCATACTATGACCTCATTTGGCCTTTATCATTTCAACACCCCGCTTCTGCAAGATTGTTTGCCAAGGCTAGAAGATGGTAGAAAAGGTGATAAGACTAGAGGCTTGGAAGGGAAGATGTGAATGGAGCAGCAGCCAGGCAGCTGCTACAGGTTAGAATTCAACAGCCTCCCCACTATCAGTGTACCTACCACTCCCTGCAGAGGGTTTTATGGTGGCAGCTTTTGCTCTTGTCTCATGGTAGTCTCAGGGCTGTAGGCTATCCATCCTTATTCAGTTCTTGTTTGCTGATCCTCACATCATCCCTCTTCCTAATGTTCTCCGTGAGCTTTTGCCTAGTGATAGATCAAATGGATTTTAAATTAAATTTGATGTATTTGTGTTTATATGTGTGATATATGCATTCATTCATATGTGTGTGTACCTATGTAGGTGGGGCTGGGAACATTCCACATATGTGCTCGTTTAAGTAGAATCAGAGGAGGATGTTACATGTTTTACTCTACCAGAGTCTTTGAGTGAATCTGAAGCTCACCAATCTGGCAGAACTAGCTGGCTAATTAAAAGCAGAGAGTCCCCTGTCCTTCCTTTCCCAGCTTCAGAATAACAGACAAATGCTATTACATGTCGCCTTTTTGGGTACTTTTGGTGAGCCAAGCTCAGGTCTCATGCTTTTATGAAAAGTGATTTGCCAACAACAAACTCCCAACCTCTCTCCCATTTGATTTTTATTTTTATATCTCTTTTTCAAATGAAATATTAGTCATCTATTTTCCCATACTTGTGATTGATGCCTGAGAAAACCATTTAATAGAAGAAGTACTCATTTTGGCTCTCTTGATTTTCAGAAAGTTTAGTTAAAGATCAGCTGGATTCATTGACACAGGTCTGAGGGAAGGCTGAAAATCACGATCAGGAGCATGTGGTTGAGCACAAGCTTAGCAAATAGGAAGTAGTGAAAGTAAGAAAAGAAGAGTCCAAGGCATCATAGACCTTTCAAGGATGCTTCAGGTAACTTCTTCCTCTTGTTAGGCCTCACCCTGCATAGTTCCTCTATCTTTGATCTTATGCATACTATGGCAAACTCATCAGGGAAGTAATGCTAGGTCAAAATCTCAAGGTCAAATAACCTTATCAAAGATCATCAGCTGGTAATGAACACACATGCATACACATACATACACACACACATGAAAGATATATACATATATATATATATCTATATATATATGCATATACACTTTGAAGCATTTACTGTTCAAACAATGACATTTGGAAAATTTTCCTAGTTTCATTTATTTTGCTGTGATAAATTATCCTGGCTTAAAACAACTTTGCAGAGAAGGGTATTTATTTCACTTTCCAGGTTACAGTCTATCACTGGGAAGAAGTTAAGGCAGGTACTTCAGAAGTCTAGTCACAACACATCCATAGTCAGGAGTAGAGAGAAACGAATACATGCATGCTCATTGGCTTCTTTGTGCTCAGATCATTTTTTCCACTCTTACACAGTTTAGAATACCTTGCTTAAGGAATGGTGCCACCCACAGTGGTCTGGGCTTTCCCACTTCAATGAACTAAACCCAACAGAGATGCAAATGGGACAACCCAAAGTCCACAATCATTCATTGAGACTGTTCCCAGGTGATTCTAGGTTGTGTCCAGTTAATTATTAAAGCTATCACAGAAGTTTGTTCCCATAGTCAATGTCACATAATAAATCTTATTGTGGTCTTCCATCCCCTATGCAGAACTTTCAGCTCATTTTCCATATCAGAAAAGAAAATATTGTAGCCACTTGATAATCCTTTCCTTTGCTTGTGTAGTCCTTAGACAGATTTTTAAATGGCCAATCCAGTTCCTTCTTAGTGTTAAATTCTCAACTCAAACCTCACCTTCTCAAGGTCATTTATTCCTTTAGATCACCCATGTTCATATCTTCATTTCATTCTACCACTTGGTTGTATTTTATTTCCTTCATAGTACCTAGGAGCTTCAGACAGAATTCTGAATTTAAGACACTTCTTCTATTCATGGGCAGATATTGGCATTAATACAGACAATGAAATATTTTCTGAGTGAGTGAAATAATGCATGAGTAATTTTCACACTAACAAGAGAAAACACAAACTGACTGGGGAGGCTGCTCGGTTAGTAAAATGCTTGTCTTGAAAGCACAAAGACTCAAGTTAAATCCTCAGAACTCACATAAGAAAAGAGCTGAGCCCAGTGATATGTTTGTGATCCAAGGGAAGGAGAAGCAGAGACAGGCAGCTCACCAGCCAACCTAGCCCATGGGAGACACTGACTCAAAACAAAACAAATACCACCCATGGAATAACAGTTGGTTATCTTCTAGCTTTTGTAAACACACACACGCCACAGATACTTGTGTGTGCATGCAAGCATGCACATATGTACATGTAAAACACAGAGTCACACACAGAAGAGAGAAAAAATAAATATATACCAGTAAGGGACTGGGAGGACTCTACTGAGGAAGCTGTTGGCTCTTACAAATCCCAGCTGGCTTTTTAGAGGACAATTCTTGTATTCACCAAAGGGGCTTGTTTTATTTCAGTTTGTGTCCTGATTCTTTTCTAGATTTCCTTTAAAATAATTGTTAATGTCAGTGCTAAATCTTTCTTACAGCTTTGGTCACTTTACTTACTCCTGACTAGATAGACCCTTCAATTGGAGTAAGCCAAATATTTCAGTATTGTTCAGACTTTTTCTTTAAAGTTATTATTTTGATATGAGGGAAAGTGATGGGTCGGGAGAGAACCAATATTTCAAGAACTACTTTTATGACATGTTTAATTTCATTAATTTAGAATAAAAACTTAGTATGATTTCTTAATGTGATTTCATTTTATATTGAGATATTCTTTACTTTCATAGAATTCATTTCCATTTGACTGTTTTTGTTTCAACAGTCACCAAAAATATGGCTTATCTTCAATAAAATAACACTTGATGAATAAACATTAAGCCGAACCTTCAATTGTATATATTTATTTTATATTAGTAACATTTAGGAAATGTGAATTTATGGAATTATATGACAAATTACCTGTGTGTGTATGTGTGTGTATGAGCACGTGTATGTGTTGTGCATATGCTTCTGTGTAAGGGAGTGCACATTCTCTTGTGTATGCAGTGGCCAGGAAAGGATACCAGATATTCTCACTGAATTTATGTCTCTCACAGAGCCTGGAACTAGGCTGATGATGAACAAGCCCTGGTGTTTTGCCTGGCCCTACTATCCTCCAGCACTGGAGCTATGGGTAGAAAATATATTCCCTGCTCTTTAGGTGGGTGCCAGGGAATTTAACTCATGTCTTCGTGCTTTTGAGGCAACTTCTCTTATCTACTAAGCCCTGGCTCAAATCCATGGAATGGCATATTCCCAAGTTCTAGGAGTCAGTATCATCATGTAAAGTGTTGTTTGCCCATCCTGGCTCTAGCCTTGGACTTGATAGAGTTGTGATTTACTAAACCTGTGGCCCATTGGGAAGCTCCTCCAGTTCTCAACCCAAAGTATGGTGTCGGTGTCCATTTCTAAGTTCTCACACAGATCCTATATTGTGATTTTCCACCTTGTGCAATTTCCCTCTTGGATCAATCTTTACTTACCTCTCACAATGTATTTCTATACCTAGGTATAATTTGATAATGTATGTAATTAGAATTATGTGGTTCTAATTATTATAATTATATATTGAATTGTGTGACTAAATGGAGATTTAGTTAAAATGAACTAATTATGTTAGGTTAAGATGGAATCAATATCTAAAGAGTAATTAATTTGGGGAGGAGAACAGAGTTTCCTGTAGCCCACATGGTTTCATGAACCCATATGGCCTCAAGTCCCATATGTAGTCAGAGATGACTTTTGACCTCCTGATCTTCTTGCATCTACCTCCCAAGCGCTGAGATGACAGGTCTGTGCTACCACACTCAGTTTCTGTAATCCTGAAGCTCTAACCCAGGGCTTCATGCAGACAAGGCAATCCCTGTGCCAAATGACCTATGCCCACATCACTCAAGAAGTTATTGGAATATCGCCTCGATTTGGGGGGCACCAAATTCACAGAAGATGACTTTAAGAAATCTCATACAATAATCACAGTTTAAAAATAATTTGATACAATGGTACGCATTCCTCTCATAATATAATTTCTTGATTGCTGAACATCACATTTGTCATTGTGTGTGTGTGTTTCCAAACTAAATCCTATCTTTTATGCCTTTAGTTGAAACCAATTTCTTGCTGTTCTGGCCTCTGTAGGGAATAGCTGCTTGCCTCTCTAGTCTTTCTACTTCTATAGTGTTGATTGTAGGTGATTATATTTGTGAACTGGCTGTCTGCCTTTTTAATTCTGAAATATTTGTATTTCCTGCATTCTTTTTCCTCAAACCTTGGATCTGAAGTCTTCATTTTGGATAGGAGTTGTGTTTTAAGCCTATGACTTATAAAACACAGTTGAACACAGCATTTGAGGGAAAAAATAATTAACAATGCAAATGATCAGAGATTTGCTATTTAGATAGGCTAATTAAAAAACAATTTTAAAGCAGTAGTTATTAAATAAAGAACATGTAGGCAGAGCATTTTCCTGATGCTTTAGAACTCTTTCTTTGGGGAATTTCAGATGACTGGTTTGAAGGAAAAAAATAAACAATAATGGCCATTTCCAGAAGAATCTATATGTCTATCCAGTTATAGTTAGGTAATGTGGGAATTGTAGATGTCTGAATTGAGGTTTAGTCCTTGCTTGTCATACGATGTTACAATAATTGTCTATTCATTCTACACAATATAAGGCTAATGATCCTTCACTTTTTGTCCATTTTGAGATTGTTCTTGGGCATCCTTTGAAATGCTCAGGTAATACATCAAAAGTACATCCTTTGAAGCAAGTCACTGTGTTTAGATAGTGACACTTGGCTTGAGAACTTTACCAGCAGCATATTTTATTTATACTATCTGAAACAGCGAGACCACTGTGATCCCAAAGCTTTATAAATACAATTTATTTGCATTGTTATTTTTCTCTTCCTTTAAAAGATGTGTTGGCACATATAACACTGGGAAATTCATCTAGTATTTCCAGACCAGGCACTCTTTTCTCTCTCACCTTCTGAATAGATCACATCACCCAGTATGAAAATGGGGTTGGGGAACAACAACTTAATCTGATACCCACAGTGTGCTCTGATTGAATTATTTCCAGGTGGATGTGACAGATGTTCCTCCAGTCGCTCCAGGCTTCCACTGCTAATTGAACCATAATGGGTCTGACTGCAGGGAAAGACAAATTATAAAAGTCAGGGTACAGTCTGAACCCTGGGTTCCTATGACCTTCTAAATACAGTGGTCAGACAGACAATTGCTGATCATTTTCCCAAATGTGGGAAGGGATGTGAGATGGTTTTAGTCACAGTACATCAAGGAGCTAATGTCCTCAGAAATTAGCAGTGTCTTACTGTTGACACTTGTTATCAATCAACTTGTTGTTTCTTCAACTGCAATATGTTAACAGGTTACAAATAGAGAGCAGTAAGTCCCAGTCATGAATCATGTCTTGAGAGAAGCCACTTATTCTTGATGAACCATAATTTCATCATTGTCAAAAGATGTCAAAAGTAAACATTACCTTTCTTAGAGTATTAGATGAGATTTTTGTCTTCCTGTGAATACTATGTATAAGTTATAAGTATTATGCAATGCCTGCTTGAAGCATCACTTAGCATTCCATACTTGGAACTGTAGTTCAGTGGGAGAGTGCTTTGCCTAGTACTTATGAGACCTTGGACTTGATTCCTGACACCATCAAAAAACAAAAACAACATAAAATACTAAAATTTTTTGATGTTTAACAGATTATATTCTAACCTCGGATAACTAGATGAAGAAAAAAACTTGCACAATAAGCTGAGATCTACTTCAAAGATCACTGACAGTTTGTTGTTGTTGTTGTTGTTGTTGTTCTGGGTTCTTTTCGCTTTGCTGTTCTTTTGTTTTTATTTCATTTTTGATAAATCTAATGGATAGTTTTCACCTGAATTCAATAAATATACTATTTGAAGAAAAAAAACAAAAAACAAAAACAACAATAAAATCTACATATACATGAACAAATCTGATGCAAAGAAGATCCAAAAGTAACCCATTCCACTTAAAGCTTAAGTGTGAATAGACGGTGACCATGGCAACCAGCATTTAAAGGGGATGTAGTTCATTAATAGAGCCTTTGACTACCATGTTGTGACCTGGGTTCTGTATTCAGTATTCAGCACCATGACAAAGGATGGAGGAATAGAGAAAGATGATAAAGAAATCAAAGAAAGGAAAGAATGGAATAAAGGAAGGAAAGAGAAAAATTATAAACCTTCTAAAAGTAAATTCATAGAAAGTGTAATAGTACTCACCAAGTATGATGAGAGGTAACACCTTTTGTTGGATTGCCAATGTAGCTATCAAGGAATGGCTGCCTCTTCACTTTGGTAGAAGCCATTACTCATTACTCTACACACATTTATAGCTAGAGGTTCTTCTGTGTTCATTTGAAACATTAGTTAAATTTCTGGGTAAAAAAAAGCACCAAAATAGACCAAACATCTTAGAATATGGTATTGGAAGAGTAGGTTTATCTTGTCCAGTTTGACACTAGGGTACAGTGCAGAAAAACATGAATGATTTATCTGATGAATCTGGGGTAGATGCTTCTGAGGTCAATGTGGTAGAATGAGGAAGAACACAAAGGAAGAGAGCCATGAAGATGTGGAACACAATCTATTTCTACTTGTATTACATGCAGAATTAGATTGTATTATCTGCTTGTATTATCTGACTCATAGATGCAATTATTCTTCTGCCTTCTGTAGTAGGATAGATAATGTTTTAGTTTGATTTCTGTTTGTGTTATAAAAACAGCCTGACCAAATGCACAACTTGAAGGAGGGAAGGATGTCTTTATTTCATCTTACATTTGCAGGTCACAGACCATCCTTTAGGGGTGCCATAGCAAGAATTCAAAGTAGAAAACCTGAAGGCAGGACTGCTTGCTTTTACATGCAGAATCATGTCCAATCTGGGATTTCACTTAGACTTATGAATTACAGCAGCAGAGACTGAGAATTCTGCTTGCCAGATGGCATACTCGTTGGATCCCCCTCTGTCTCCTCTAGATAGCTGTCAGCTATATAGCTCAGGCCTACCTACCTAGTAAGTAGTTTTACCCACAGTGGACTGGACTGGATTGATGATTGATATAAAATCATCAATCAAGATCATCCTTCAAACACATAGCAACAGGCTAGTTCCTCAATTGAATCTGTCAGAAGACTCTAGGCTGTGTCAAGGTGACATCTGAAACTAGCTAAATAGGACACACAATAAACATTTCAGTCTTAATATGTCAAACTGAACTTCAGATAGCCCACTATATCCAAATCTCTGTTTCAACTTGCAGGCGTGTTTGACTTTTTGCGTTTGGGATGCATGCAACCAAAATAGTTATGAGTGTCATCCAACTCCCAATCATAATCTTGCTTAGAAATTTGGATATTTCTTGATAGCTTGGTTATTAACTTCTCAAGTCATGAACATTGTAGATTATACTGCGCTGCAATATCACAAGGTTTGTCTGTCTATTAGAGTGCTTGGTCTGTTCATTACAATTTTATTCTTTCAATTCCTCATCTTTAAAATGGAGTCACCCTTGAGTCTTATGTTTTACTCACATTTAATTCACCAACAAATCATTTTGCCACTCTTTCAATGTTTCCAGAATTTGAAAAATACTCTTTTTTCTCCTTATTTCTACACCCCCACCCAAGCCCTATTCTATACAGAGTGGCCAGAATAATCTTGATAAAATGTAATTTTCATGATGTCTCTTGCTGTTAAAAATACTTAGTGGATCCTCCTCATTCTAAAGTCACACTGGTATTTACCTGCCCTGTAACTATTCTGGAATGTTTCCTTCTTTATTTCCTTAGGACCTTTGGACTTATTCCTTCTGCCAAGAATACTTTTTCCCATGATGGCTACATAGTTCATCTTCCATCTGCTGAGAGTCACCTTTATTTACTGCTATACTCTTAGACCAAGGAATAATACTTTTTATAGTAGGCATTCACTAAACATTTTTGAGAAAATTAATTTACCTTGACTTAGGTTATTATGGTATGGATAGCATCCTACCTTCCTTTTAGCTGGTGTTTTAAAACAATGTGACCAAAAGCTACTTAGTGAGGAAAAGGGGGTGTTTCAGCTCACTTACAGATTATGTAGCCCATCACTGAGGGAAGTCAGGTCAGGAACTCAAGCAGAAATCTAAAGCACAAACCATAGAGAAATGCTGCATTCCAGCTTCTACTGAGCTCACTTTCTTATACAGCTAAAAATTACCTACCCAGGGAATGGTGTCACCCACAATGGGCATGGCTTTCCTACATTAATTAATCAAAGCAACTCCCAGCAGGCATGTTTAGAGGCCAGTTTGATCTAGGCAATTATTTAATTGAGGTTTATGTCTCAGATGACTCTAGGCTGTGTTAAGGATGGAATAAATCTCCTGAAGAAATGAGATAAAGCATTTTGTCACATGTAGCAGGTTTGACTAGTCATCAAAGTATTTTTAATGATTCAAAAGTTTTGTCTTAGCATCGCATTAGTTTTTTTTGTAGTATATTTTCCAAAGAGGTTGCTTCCACATGTTGCTTAACATGGCCTCTCTTTGAACTCTTAAGTTCCTATTCAGCTAATTCTCATTTAAATACCTACTCAGACCCAAGGCTGAATGCTTAAGAAATCTTATGTCATTTGAACCTGTCTTTTTGGTAGTGCACATTCATTTTTTAGAAGAGGATATGGCATTTCAGAAGGCTAAAAGAAATTTCCCAGACTCAAAGTGAGCCAGGGCAGAAGAGAGTATTGGATTTGATTCTCTTAGTTTTAGATCTGCTTTGTTAATCCATGAGAATAAAGAGTATGGAATGACAAACACTATTACTGACTATACTTTCTTATCTTCTTCTATTTCCAGAGGACATCTAGAGATATAGAATAAATACTAGCTATTTACTGCTGGGAAAACCAAATCACTCTAACATTTAACAACTTAAAAGAGCTGCAGATGCTTTGTCTTATGTCTCTGTAGGTCAGATGTCTTAGAACAGATGAGCTGGATGGTTCTAGTGTAACATCTGTCCTGAGGTTTCAGTCAAGACATCAGCTAAGTCTGAACTTAAGAGGTTACCTACTGTTATTTTGGCAATATTAAATTTTTTTTAAATGTTTATATTTTATTTTATCTGTGTAAATGTTTTGCCTGTATGTATGTGTGTACAGCTATGGAGGTCAGACAGGGCAGTGGATCCCTTGGATGTATTGATGAGCTACTATGTGAGTGCTAGGAATTGAACCCAGGTCCTCTGCAAGAACAGCAAGTATTCTTGACCAACAAGCCATCTCTCAAGCCCCTACTTTGATAATGTTATATTCAGTTCGGAAAGGAATTATACATGTATACAAGGCTGGCTACCACCATCAGCTATCTCATCACTAACATCTTCTGGTTTCCCAGTTTTGAATATATAAAATATATTTTCTTTCTGGTACATACCTCCAGTCTTGTTTAAACCTTTTCCAGAATCCTATTCTATAAATCAACTCAAGATATTATTATTATTATTATTATTATTATTATTATTATTATTATTACTATTATTATTATTATTATTGTTATTTTCCAGTAAGTGTGTAGTCCTCTACTTCCTACCTAGCAGGTCATTTTTCTTGACTTTGGACATTGAATATTTACCAAAAATTAAGTTATTCCATGCCAAGTACTGGCTAGAAATATTTAAAAAAATACAGAATCTCTGTTCATTAACCTTACAATGTAACATGCAGGAGATGTATAAGTAAAAATTTCATTGTGCTATTTGGGACCATAAATGTTTTAGACAGTGAATAACTGTTAAGATGAGATGGAAAAGAACCTGTAGGTGAGGGAAAGCTTATGCCAGGACTTGAAAGTTGCCGAGAAGTTCGTAAGACAATCAAGTAGGAAGAAGCATTGTACCAAGAAGGGGGTTATCAGCATCAGATTCTTGATCATGATTCTGCTTGCTTATTAATATGGATAGACTCTAGACTCTTCCTATACCACATTTTCTTACTTGGAGAACCTGCACCAGTTTCTGCTTTCTATGAACACAAAAGGCCAGATTTCCCAAGTCCATTGCTTATTGAGAAAAATCAGAATCATTTACATATTGGCTCTTTCCCATGTGGTTTCCAACCTTTTCCAAGACTCCAGTCTCAGTAGGTTAGTTTGTTCCATTCACTTGGTTGACATTATCTTTTTGCTGTGCTCATGTTTAGGTTAAGACCTCACTATCTTTCAGATGGTCTTGGGTATAGCTTCAGCTGTTAACTTGACACGACCTAGAGTAATTTGAGAAAAGAGCATCAATTAAGGGATTGCTTAGATCAGATGGGCTTTTGTTCATGTCTGTGGGAGAGGGCCTTGATTATTAATTGATGTACAAGTGTCCACTATGGTGGATGGCACCATTCCCTGAACATGTAGTTCTGAATTGGATAAAAATCTAACAGGATAAATAATCTTGTTTATGAACACTCAAACAGAATCCTCCACTGTTCCTGCCCTATTTTAGCTGTGAAGTGAGTTCCTGGTCACTGGTCATGCTGTGTGGAATAACAAGTAGACCAATAAGAGTTTGAATTCTTACCTTCAGTCTGTTCTTTGACATCCCTCTTTGGTGGACTGTGGCCTGGAACTGTAAGCCAAATAAACCCTTTTCTCCTCTAAATTGCTTTATGTTATTTTTTTTTTTAACATAGCAACAGAATGAAACTGTCTCATTGGAATTTTCTTGTGGTCATTATAAGAATGAGACATTGGCACATGCACAGGCTATTTTGTTAATGAAATCTTTACTTATTACATGTTCAATAGTTATCAGTGACTCGATAAGCATCATCAAAGAAAATGCCGTGCATGGTCCGTATTACTTGTTTCCAAGCCTAGCTCTCTGCTTTGCTTCTGCATCCTGTAAATTATTAAATATTTGTGATGCTAATGTTTGCTGTGGCACATGGTGTTAAATGGGAAAACAGGACCATGGGATTTATTTCTGTGTTGTTCATGTATAATAATGCATGATTAATTGTATATCAGATTGTGACAATATCAGAAGCACTAGGCAATTGCAGCAGTGATTCTCACTATGATAGGCTTTGACATTCGATTTTTTGAATTCAGTCAATTGTAGCAAAGGACAGTGGACTTTTGTTGGTTTAGGGAACGAGAAAAGAGGGTCTCATATTTGGCAGAACCATTTAAAGTGAGAAATCAAAGCACAAGGGACTAGGTCTCTAGCTCTGTGTGGCTTTAAGTCTTTCTTTATGGACCACAATAGTAATTGCAAGGGAAGTAAATCAAACTGAGAGTAGTTTTTAGAAAGAGACACATCATTTCCATTCATTTCAATTTTTATTATAAAAGACAGGAAAGTATCCTACAATAAGCCTTGATTATTTACCAGAGACCATGAAACCCCAGGGTCTGCTTACTGGCTTGCTCCAGGCATTTCTATTAAAAGTTGACAGTAACTCTCTGTTTAGATGAGCTTTGTGGAGCACAGAGGCGAAGGAAAGCATGTCCCCTCTTTGCTACTTGGGGACGAATGGCTACACAGGGAAACACACTATCTTTAAAGTAGTCGTTAAGGTTTCTTTGCAGCAAGATTATTTCCCTTCCTGGGAAAAACATCATTTCACTGACAAATTGCCAGAATCTACAGTCAGGGAAATGCAGCCTGGTTGTGATGGCTTCTTCAAGCAGGCACAGATACTCACCTAAGAATGCAATATGTGATCCAACTGTGCTGTATTTGATGCTGGGTACACATTGTTGTCTCTATTTTTTAAATTAATTTATTTACTCATTCCTTTTAACTTTTATCAATCCAATATCTTTTTTGAGAATTCTTCTCATATACACAATGTATAGTGGTCCCTACAAACCCCTGCTTCTCTA
Source organism: Rhynchomys soricoides (assembly GCA_019843965.1). Taxonomy (NCBI): domain Eukaryota; kingdom Metazoa; phylum Chordata; class Mammalia; order Rodentia; family Muridae; genus Rhynchomys; species Rhynchomys soricoides. The sequence goes on from JADRCH010000270.1 coordinate 414,975, forward strand.
TGACCTCTAAAAACTCCTACGCACACAAAATTTTCACCCTTGTTCACAGCTATTTTGTTTTGAGACTCACTGAATTTGACCAGGTCTATTTGTATGACTGTGAGAATCTGATGTGCTTAGGATAGGGTATACAATTAAAGACAGTGATCTGTATGCTTCCCAGAATCTAGCAATAGCCAATAGTTCAGCTCCATGATCCTCCTTCACCCCTCCCTGACTAATTGTCAATAAGAATGGCTTTGTGAGGGTCTAACGCAGATAACTACAGTTGTAAGCTAATAAATGAGATAGTTGTATGGGTATGTGGAGTCTAAAAATAGCATCCTATGGCCCCTTCTCCTGTCTTCAGGCTCCTACTTACTTCTGTGCTCTCTGCCATGATGTTCTGTTCTGTGAGCTCTAGAAGGGGTGGTATAAATAACTTGCTGAGGGTTTAACATACATCCATTGCTTGTTCTCTGCAGCTTCGGATATCCACAAAGTCTTTGCATTCACCACTACTGACTGTAAGAAGAGGCTTAGAGAATTATTGTTGAGCACTGCATTTGTTGATGGATAAAAGCATTAGTATTTAGGTGGCAGTTTGTGGCTATGCTGGCTTAATTAGCCATCAGCAATAAAGCTCTCCACATAGGCCTACTGCTTTTTCAGTCCTGGATTGTTAGCCAGACTCACAGTTCCAGGCATGAGTCATACCTCTGCCTCCCTGTGGAAAAAGCTTACAATCCCACCAGAGGGCAGTTGAACAGTCAACACAGTTGAACAGGCCCACAATGGTTAAATCAGTTACATAGATGCGTATATCATGCCTTTTATTTTGTTTCTTTGTACTCCTTTGTCTGGATTAATCAAATAGGGAATTTGTGTGTGTATGTGCACATTTGCATGTGTCAATGCACATGTGTATGTATATTTGCATATGGAGATGAAGAAACAATCTTAGGTGCCTTCCACTTTTGCCTGTGGCAGGGCTTCTCACTGGCCTGAAACTTCACCAAAGTAGGCTAGGCTGGTTAGCCAGAGAGCTTCCAGGATTCACAGTCTGCTTGTCTCTAGCTTCCACCTTACCATCACTGAGGTGAGAAACCTGTACCCCTATGCCTGGCTATTTTTCCATTGGTTCTAGGGATTTAAACTCAGGTCCTGATGCTTGTGTGGCAATAGCTTTGCCAGCTGAGCTATCACACTAGTTCTCTTATTAGTTTAAAAGTAGCAGGATTCTCAAATGCACACTATACTTTTTTCTACAAGATCCCACTTTTATGTATAGCTTTGCCTCATTTTAGTCAAATACAGTGCAATATTGAGGGTTAATTTCAATCCATCCCATACACACTTTAAATGATTTTTATTTTCTTTATAACTGAACACTATGGATCCTAGGACTTCATTGAGAAGATAATAATGAAGTTAATCATTTCCCTGTAATAGACTTCTAGGTTACTGCCTCTATAATTAACATTACTATGTTTCTAATTAACATTTATAATTAGCCCTGATATGAAACACTGGTGTGGACAGTTTTGTTTTGTTTTGTTTTTAGTACTTGGGGTTATTTCTGGCATCCTTGCTACCACAGTGCCAAACACCCATTCTCTAAGGGTTGCTCAGACATCACAGCTCCATACTTCAGCTGATCCTTCACCCCCTGGGGGCATGCCTGGAGAAAGGTTACTTAGGTGGAGGCTAGAAATCTTGATTAATGGGAAATGATTGGAAGAGGATAGGCATGCATAACCTAGGAAAGTAAGTTCTTGGAATGTTGTCACGATGACAATAAGTTTTAATATAGCTTTAACTCAAGAGGAAGAGCTAACATCAAATGATTTGGATTACAAGAACAAGAGTTAGAAATTTAGATGAACATAACAAAGGTATTTGAGCTATCTAAAACAGGTGTTTGGTGAGACACTGAAAGTATTCTTTGTCATAGGAAATATCTAATAGTACAAAGGATCCCAGAGAAGCTGGGATACGAAGCTCTCTTTTCAACATCCTTTCAAATTCCCTGGTCCTTCCTTTGTCCATTCCAATGTCTGCAATGTCCTCTCATATTTCCACACTGAACATCCATATTCACCTCTAATTGTGCTGGGAATTAGACGATGCCAGAAGAGTTGCTCTAGGGAGGATAAGGGAAAAGGCTGCAACAACATTGACGCCTACAGCAAACTGTTAAAGATCTGGTCATCAGGATGTGGCATTATTGCAATCCGCCTTCTCTAAAAATGGTTCTCTCTCACAAGACTGCTCACCTCCTGTGGTAGTTTTTCTACGGTAATTTTAAAAAAATCCTTACATGCATTTATGTGTGTGTCTATGTGTGTGGGTAGGCGTATGTGGTGCTCTTATGGAGGCAGAGAACTACAGGTGGGGCTTGGTTAGCTCTTTCCACCATGTGATTTCCAGAGATGGGACCAGGTTGTCAGTCTTGATAGGAAGCAAATTTACCCACTGAACTATCTGGTTGGACACCACTGCAGTTTTTAATATAGTGTTAAAGGTTTGTTGGAACATGTTTCTGTTTCCCAGCACTGAAGTCTTCAGCTTTTCTGTGCTCCAAAAGCAATTAGGGAACAAACTAATATAGGACAATGAATGGATTCATGGTTTGGCCAAACACAAGGCAAGGTGAAATCTAATTTTTTCCTACCCCACCTATGGTCTTCTTATGAATTCTAGAAAACTATGACACAAACACCAGAAAATGTGTAATTAGGTTTGAGGCACTTCAGCGGGTCCTTTACTAAAAATGAAGGAAACTCAGAAAAATTGGTTTCAGGATACCTGCTCATAGTATGTTCCCATGAACGCACTATTCATGGAAGCAAAGGAATGAGTCAGATCTTCTGGAACTGGAGTTAGAGCTTGCAAATCACCTGATGAAGGTGCTAGGAATGAAACTTAGGTCCTTTAGAAGAGCATCGAGTGCTTTTAAACAAGGAGCATCTACCAAGATCCCTGACTTTTGAGAGAGAAGAGTCTCTGGGGTTTATTGGGTGGCAGCTCTAAGACCAGACCTGGCAGAGTTCTCTATCCTATGTGGAACTGCAATCATTTATGGTTTTTCTTCGCTTTAGAGGTCAACTTCAAGTTGAACTCCTGCATGCTTGTTAAGCATACTAATTATGCAAATGAGAAAAGGTGATAGCCTAATAGCTGAAGGGAGAGAGCCTAATAGCCCAAGTGTTTGTCTTTAAAACATCCCTTCACTGTGAACTGCAGCATGGAATCTCAGTTACCCTCCCACCTTGGCTGAGCCAACTCAGAACCCCCACGCTGTGACCGAGAACAAGCATTTTTAAAAGCAGCTGCAGGATCAATGCGCAGCTGTGGCCACATAAAAAGAGTGACATTTGGCCCACAGGCTGACATATTGTGTCGGTTTTTGTCTCATAAATGTATAATTCCATGCTAGTGTGATTTGATATGCTTGGATGATGGGCTGTATCTTCGGTTTCCTTAGTGGATGCTCGACACCTGTGCACGTGGTGTGACTGCTGCCTATCCAGGGATGTAGCTAATCAAGGAGACGTGAAGTGTCTTTGACAATCATTTGTCCTTTCCTGCTATCCAGACTTCCTGATCTTACCTTGTGTTCGTGCTGATGAGTTTAGAGGATATCATTTTTATTTTAATGCATTTAAGACACCGCTGATATGCCTTTCCTCTCTCTTGATGGCTTCTTTGTTCTAACAGACAGCTTTTTCTGACCTTCATATTTCTAAGTTATTTCTTACCCCCAACTGACAGAGGTCATGTCTGTGTTGATGTTAATGTTTAGTCTTCTGCAATAGTTAAAAAAAAAATCAGTTCTGTAGGATATTATATTTTGAACTTTCATAGAAAAATGATTCTATTAAAATGGTATTTTAAAAGGCCTATAGGTCCTTTAAAGCTTCTGAACGTCACTCCTCACTGAAAGTAAAAAGGGGAAAACTAGCTGTTGAAATTACATGGTATGTGACATTCCAAATGAAGAACCAGGGAATTAAATTCATTTAGTTTTATCTAGTGTCTTAGTTAGGGTTTTACTGCTGTGAACAGAAGCCATGACCAAGACAACTCTTATAAGGACAACATTTAATTGGAGCTGGCTTACAGGTTCAGAGAATCAGTTCAGCATCATCAAGATGGGAGCATGGCAGCATCCAGGCAGGCATGGTGTAGGAGGAGCTGAGAGTTCTACAGCCTCATCTGAAGGCTGCTAGCAGAATACTGGTATCCAGGCAGCTAGGATGAGGGTCTTAAAGCCCACACCCACAGTGACACACCTACTCCAACAGAGCAGCACCTTCTAATAATGCCACTCCCTGGGCCGAGCATATGCAAACGATCACATCTAGTAACTCTCCTTAATTGTGAATTATAGTTTATTTATCAAGGCTTCAGTTTGCTCCCTTTCTATATCAAAGCATCAGCTGATCAGTTCTCTGCTTATGATGTCAGGCTCAGAAAACTGGCCTTCTTTGGTTTTCTGTAGTGAGGGGGATCAAACTGAGGGCCTTGTACATGCCAGGCAAGCACTTAACCACTGAATTATAGGCCAGGCAGTTAGTATTTTGAGACAATGTCTTAGTATGTAGCCTAGGCTGGCCTTAAACATGTACTGGTTTTATTTCTATAGTCTCCTGTGGCTGAGACTTCAGGGACATGTTCTTTCTGACTCATCGGATATCCTTCAAAAAAATGTGTCTGTCAATGCTCACTTGGGCTTGTAATTAGTGACAACCTAGAAAATGTTTATTATACAAATTGTAGTGCTGTTGGGGTTAGACATCTGAGAAAGTAGGCTTATGTGCTACTTTGAGGGCTACAGTTAAGAATGCATTTTCTATGAGTCTTTAAAGCTTTACTTTTATCATACCAATTCTTTTTATACAATGTTAAATTTTTTAAAAAAATACTCCTTTTTATTATTTTTATTTATGTTTGTGCTGAGAAAGTCATATGGCTGCAGAGCCCACAGAGGCCAGAAGAGGGCATTAGATCCTTTGGAACCGAAATTAGGCTGTTGCTAATTGTGTTGTGAACCATGATAGATGCTCTTTAAGAGCACCAAATTCTCTTAACTGTTTGACATGGCATCATCTCTCAAGCTACTTGTCTGTTTCATATATCGGTTTCTATTTTTATCTACATCTATCTAATGTGTATATGTATATATAGTTATTATTTTATAATATCACACTCTATTCTTGAGAACAGAATGTATCTGGATCTACCTATTTGCTTCTTTCATTTTTCTCATGTTTTTCACATTTACTGTATACTTACTTAGTCTAGCTATTAGGCTGTAATCCAGGCATGCAAAATGGAGAACATATTAGCTTTTACAATAGCTCATACAATCTTGTTTGGACACTTCAGAGTGTTGGAACAAACCTGGTGTGGTGGAAAGAAGCCCCATGTGTCTGTCCCTGGCGCTGCAGCTCTGGGTGGAACAGGAGAGACACGCGGGATGTGGCCAAGCATCTTCCCACACAGTCCGATGGGCAGGTGAGGGCTGTGGGAAGCCTTTGGGGGCCCTGCCCGTGAGTGAGGGAGGGGCCATTCCTGGGGAACTCACGGCAGCCATCTCCATGGGTTCTCTAGCCTGGGTCACTGCAGTCCCTTCAGGGTGCCACAGACAGAATAATCTCTGCAGCTTGGGGCTCCAGGCTAGATGCTTAGGCTTGGGTGAATGGGTACCTTCTGGGAATGCTGGGAAGCCCTCCGCAACAGATTAGACGTGGCTCCTTAATCAAGGGCCAGATCCCTCACTTCCCATGACGGGTCCAGCTGAAGAGAGTCCATAATTCTATCTATCTATCTATCTATCTATCTATCTATCTATCTATCTATCTAT
>JADRCH010000270.1:420832-598303 GCA_019843965.1 Rhynchomys soricoides
TATCTATCTATCTATCTATCTATCTATCTATCTATCTATCTATCTATTCATTTATTCATTTCTTTCTTTCTTTCTTTCTTTCTTTCTTTCTTTCTTTCTTTTCTACTTTATTTACATTTCAAATGTTTTCCCCTTTCCAGATCTCTCCTTTGGAACCTCCCTATTCCCTCCCCCCTCCCCTGCCTGTATTGGGGTATTCCCCCACCCCCCTACCCACCCACTCTCAACTTCCCTCCTTGGCAGTCTCCTATAAAGGGGGATCTAATACCCTCAGGTTCAAGGGCCTCTCCTCCCCCTGATGTCTAACAAGACCCTCTTCTGCCACATATGTGGCCCGCACCATGGGTCTCTCCACGTGTATTCTTTGGTTGGTGGATCAGTCTCCAGGAGTATCAGGGGGTCAGGCCAGTTGCCACTGTTGCTGCCTTTCTGGGGATGCAAACTCCCTCAGCTCATTCAGTCCTTTCTCCAAGTCCTCCATCTGGGACCTCACACTCAGCCCTACTGTTGCTGTGAAGTGACTCTTGGCTTTTTCAAACTTTTGGGCTAATAACCACTTAACAGTGAGTACATACCATGTTCATTCTTTTGTGACTGCGTTACCTCGCTCAGGATGATATTTTCAAGATCCATCCATTTGTCTGCGAATTTCATGAAGTCATTGTTTTTAATAGCTGAGTAGTATTCCATTGTGTAAATGTACCACATTTTCTGTATCCATTCCTCTGTGGAGGGACATTTGGGTTGTTTCCAGCTTCTGGCTATTATAAATATGGCTGCTATGAACATAGTGGAACATGTGTCTTTATTACATGTTGGAGCATCTTCTGGGTATATGCCCAGGAGTGGAATAGCTGGGTCCTCAGGTAGTATTATGTTCATTTTTCTGAGGGTCCGCCAAACTGATTTCCAGAGAGGTTGTATCAGCTTGCATTCCCACCAGCAATGGAGGAGTGTTCCTCTTTCTCCACATACTCGCCAACATCTGCTGTCACCTGAGTTTTTGATCTTAGCCATTCTGACTGGTGTGAGGTGAAATCTCAGGGCTGTTTTGATTTGCATTTCCCTGATGAGTAAGTATGTTGAACATTTCTTTAGGTGCTTCTTGGCCATTCGAGTTTCCTCGGTTGAGAATTCTCTGTTTAGCTCTCTTCCCCATTTTTTGATAGGGTTAATTGGATCTCTGGAGTCTAGCTTCTTGAGTTCTTTGTATACATTGGATGTTAGCCCTCTATTGGATGTAGGATTGGTAAAGATCTTTTCCCAATCTGTAGGTTGCCGTTTTGTTCTATTTACAGTGTCCTTTGCCTTACAGAAGCTTTGTAATTTCATGAGGTCCCATTTGTCTATTCTTGATCTTAGAGCACAAGCCATTGGTGTTCTGTTCAAGAACTTTTCCCCTGTGCCCATGTTTTCGAGACTTTTCCCCACTTTCTATTCTATTAGATTCAGTGTATCTGGTTTTATGTGGAGGTCCTTGATCCACTTGGACTTGAGCTTTGTACAGGGAGATAGGAATGGATCAATTCATAATCTTCTACATGTAGACCTCCGGTTGAACCAGTACCATTTGTTGAAGATGCTGTCTTTTTTCCACTGTATGGTTTTAGCTCCTTTATCAAAGATCAAGTGACCATAAGTGTGTGGGTTCAATTCTGGGTCTTCGATTCTATTCCATTGACCTACCTGCCTGTCACTATACCAATACCATGCAGTTTTTATCACTACTGTTCTGTAGTACAGCTTGAAGTCAGGGAGGCTGATTCCCCCAGAATTCCTTTTATTGGTGAGAAGAGTTTTTGCTATCCTGGGTTTTTTGTTATTCCATATGAATTTGAGAATTGCTCTTTCTAAGTCTATGAAGAATTGAGTTGGGATTTTGATGGGGATCACATTGAATCTATAGATTGCTTTTGGCAGGATGGCCATTTTAACTATATCAATCCTGCCAGTCTATGAGCATGGGAGATCTTTCCATCTTCTGAGGTCTTCTTCGATATCTTTCTTCAGAGACTTGAAGTTCTTGTCATACAGATCTTTCACTTGTTTGGTTAGAGTCACACCAAGATACTTTATATTGTTTGTGACAATTGTGAAGGGTGTTATTTCCCTAATTTCTTTCTCAGCCTGTTTATCCTTCGAGTATAGGAAGGCTACTGATTTGCTTGAGTTAATTTTGTATCCAGCCACTTTGCTGAAGTTGTTTATCAGCTGTAGCACATCTCTAGTGGAGTTTTTCGGGTCACTTACGTATACCATCATATCATCTCCTTTGAGTTCTCCAAAGGCTTTGCCTCTCTGTGCAGCTCAGAACTCTCCCTTGTGTTTTCTGAAATCAGCATGTTAAGAAATGTGTTTCCCCTACAACTATTCTGTGTTCACACCCACAGTTTCTGCCCTTATAATCGAGACGGACAGGTTTAGAGCTCCTTTCCAGAGTGTAATAGTTTTCAAGACTATCGTAAATAGTTTTAATGAACTGTGGGTAATAGTAAAATCATTTCACAGAAGAGATTCCTCCTATTCCTGTTTAATTAAAACCTCTCTGCTGGTGGAAAGTTCTCTCTCTAGTGTTTTCTTTAATGCATTCACGGTGCATCCATCTGGGCTCTCTCACTAGAGATATCTTTCATTATAATCCACTTATCTAAGTTTATAATTAAACTTCCAAATGTAAAATTTCCAGTGGCAAATTGCCAGGTTATCCAGTGAACTTTGTCTTTCTCTGAGAGAAAACACTCTTTAAAAATTTGGGTTTGGTAACTTGGGCAGCTTTTCATCTTAGAAGTATTTGTTTGCACTATTTATAGGGATATAAATCAAGACAGTCATTAAGCAAACAGACACCTCCAAAAACCAAAAGCAGAAATAACATTATCTTAGCTATTCTACCCATAAGAAGTAGAATGAGCATGCCAAAGAGATACCTGCCCCTCCCCATCATTACTATCTTACTGCCTCAACATCCACAACAGCCAAAATGTGGGATCAACTGAGGTATGTATCAGTGGATGTATAGAAAATGAGATGTGGTGCATTTATACCATGCTAGGGCATTTATAGGTGAAATGTATTGCATGACAATTGCACTGGTACTGGGTGAATTTGTTCAAAATAACATTAAGCCACAAAAAGAAATGAAATTTTTTCTTTTGCAAAACCATAGATGGAACTGGAGAGTGTTGTATTGAGTGATGAAATTAACCTGATAGAGTAAGACAAATATAGCATTCTCCCACTCAAATATATTGCTTAATACACCTGATTTCATAAAGGTAAACCATAAAATATGGACAGATTAAATACAGGGAAGGTTTACAAAAGGGTGTAGGACAATGAGTATCATGATATGTTAAGACAAGAGGAGTAATTTATGGAGATATATACTGCAGTAGGGTGACTATTGTTCATAATAAATGATGATGTATGTTAAATGACTAGACAGGAAATGTTGGAAGCTTTGTAACATTATGAAATGATAAATGGTTAAAGCTATCAAAATGAAGATTGCCCTGATTTGATCATCATGTTTTATATGCTTATACTGAACTATTGTACTATACCCACAGATATATATAATTAAAAAATATCTGCTTATATCCATAGATACACATTCGTAGTGAGACATAGTATGGAAGAATGGCTTTCATTTAGTGTCACCGATTTCTGTACAGGTCTTTGAAACAGCAAGTGGATAATACTGATTAAATAAACATATGGATGACATTAAGGTGTGGAAATACTAAATGAATTATACTTCATAACAACTGCATTCATGCTGGGTGGGTTTGTTTAAAGTAGCTATGTACCAGGTTTGTAAGACTCTGTGAGTGTAGTTTCCCTAACATTTATCGGAGACACAATCTCACAATATACTCCCTGTTCCTCTAAAATCTCTCCCTACCTCCTACCTCTTTAATGATCCCTGAGCCTTAGTCTCAGAGAATGTATTGTAGATGTATCATTTTGGACTGAGCTGCACAGTTCTTCATTCTGATTGGTAAGTTGTGGTTTTCTGTAATCACTGCTGTTTGCTGCAAGGGGAAGTTTCCTTGATGAGATGTGAGAACTACATTTATGTGTTGGTATAAGGATACATATTTAGAATGTAGTTAAGGATTATGCTGGTGTAATAGAGTGGCCCTTTAGGTGCTCCTCCAAGATCCAAGACATCACTAACCCCCAGTAGTTCACTAGATTTTCAATACTAGGCATGATTATCCTATTGTTGTGTGGCATTTAAGTCTAATTAGAGAGCTGTTGGTTATCACCAAGCTATGTATGCCACTTATGCACCCTTATAGTTGCAGTGCCATGTTGACTGCTGTTGTGGTTTATAGGAGTCATCACTTGCTAGGATGATTAGTAGTTTCACTCCCTCTGAATCTTGCATAGAATTTTCTGGTACCATGAGAGCTAGTCCTCAGGGAGGAGGTTTTTCAGGTCAGACACAACACTGACCTAGGTCCTGCATCCTTAATTCATGGGCCTTGCCTTCCACCTCTGGAAGAAATGAATGCCAATAGCAATAGTTTATAATATTTTAGAAGTCACTTGAACAACCCTGGCCAACATCTCAAAAAGAAGGCTTCTAATGCTTGGTGTAGGTGTTCTGTTAAATATATATATATATATATATATATATATATATATATATATATATTCAGAGTCATGTGTATTATAGTTATTTTAGGTAGAAAGATAGTTAATGATATGATTACTTACACCCTTACTCTCATTTGACCTGCCATCCCTTTCTTCTGTATTTACTTCCCTCAATCTTGACAATTAAAGCTCCCTCCTTATATTTCCCATTTATGACCTTACATGAGCAAGAATGATAACAGTAGACATGCCAGTGATGTAAGTAGAAATCTCAGGATGCCTCAAACTTAAGATAAAAAAGTACAGGGAACTAAGGATCACTGAGAGCAGGAGAAACCATCTTCCTCTGGGAAGAGTGCACCAACTGGTTATTCAAAATCAAGTGGTCAACTATGAACTCAAGAAAAGGTAAAACACACACACACACACACACACACACACACACACACACTCAAAAATGTAACATTACACAAACTGAGCAGTTTGTATTTATATAATTAAGAACCTGTGTGTGTGTGTGTGTGTGTGTGTGTATGTGTATACAATTAAAGAAAAAGAGGTCATAAAAGCTAAAAGGGTAGAAAACACAGGGTTGTAGTTCAAGAGAAGAAAGTAAAGGGGAGAAATGATGGATGTCATCATAATTACAAAAACTATAATAAAAATCTTCACAACACATACAATGAGTATATGTAAGCATATACTTGTGTTTAAAGCCTAAGAAATTAGAAAAGATAAATAGAGAGTCAAAAGAGGTGCTGAAGATAGAGGGGGCTGGCAAAAAGGATATATGTGACATGAAAATCGGAAGGAGACCAGGAAGATGCTTCCAGGGAAGGTAAGGGGATGGTGAGAGCACTGAGGAGGAGAATCTGTTAAACCCACTAAGGATATACCACAATTATACCTAATACTTCACATACTGACTTTAAAATAATGTTGAAAGTCAAACAGGGTCAACTTTAAAGATTCTATTTAAGAAAACATAATTTGTCTTTTTGGATGAATGTTCTTCTTACAAATAAATAAATTTAAATAAAAACTTTTTAAAAGGAGTCTACACTTTTCTTTTAAATTTCCATGTATTTTTGGATGCTGCCCTTCAGATTTGTCTCTGCTGATTTTGGAAGTAAGAAGGATGCAATCCGGGGGAGGGTTCCAGCAAATCTCCTGAATCTAACGAGCATCTTGTTAATGGTCAACACAGAGCCATAAGTGAAAGCTTATAAAAGATAATGGGAGTGACTGCTTAAGAATTTCATAGGCTTTTATAAACATGTTATTATTTTGATGTCAACTGTGGACACATTTTTCAATTGCTTCCTTTGCAACATTAGATGCATAATTAATCAGGAAAATACAAAGCTGTACTTACAGTTTAACCAGATAATTGTCCTGGCATTAAATATTTAGAATTGTACATTGTAGAAAATATTAATGAGTAATTAAGTATTTTTTTTTTTTAATTTTAAAGGTCAACATCATTTGAAAAGAGGAATTAATCTCATTCACACAGTCTAGCAGTCCTGGATTTTAACTAAGAGTCTTTAGTGCAATTAAATGTTAGCCTACATAAGCTACACTGCAACCTTCACACATGAGTGTTCAATAAACTACATATACACAAAGTGATTATTAAGTTCATCCATGCTTTTTAAAGCAAGATACATTACAAAATAGACATGACCATATATATTTCTTATTTCCTAAACTACCTACAGAAATATTTATATTCATTTTCTTACCCTCTCTAAAATGTAAGGTTTTCAACCTAAATTCCTTCAAACAGTGTATATATATATATATATATATATATATATATATATATATATACCTTCGTGACTACGTTATGTTATTCAAACAGGAGATACACACACACACACACACACACACACACACACACCTTTGTGACTACGTTATGTTATTTCTATTCAGTGATTAAACTTCTTTTTCCCCTTCCTTGTAGTATCCTTATCTTGAGAAAAATGTAGGCAATGTTCTACGTTTTCTATTGTTATGATTAGGGGGGCAGGTAGAGTAAGATTATTTTTAAAGAGCAAGTAATTTTTCATCTCCAGGGTACAGAGTTGTATAATATGAAATTGGTTTTCCTAAGTATGAAAGAGAGAATTCAGACTTAAGCTCAAAGACATTCCTAGTTTCCAGGAATTTCATATTAGCCTATGAAAAACTAGATCTGCTGATGCATTGCATAAATTTAATAGAAAAGTAGGACATTAGGATGACTGCTGGCCCTGGTCTCATCACATGTGACACAATTATTGACATGGGAACTCTGAGAGACAACTGGTCTGGAGTTGCAGGAGAATGAACGGCTCTTCTGTTTATATGCAAGAATTGGATCTCAGCTCTTTGTGTGGAGATGGATAGTAATAGGCATATGGACCAGGTCAGGGCAGGAGTAGTGACTGGAGAGACACAGGAATGAATATAGAGAAAGGGGAATGGAGACATGTGCTATTTATAGCTGGGAGACCAAATAAGATCCCCTTGGACAGTGAACAAAGCTGAAAAGGGAAGGAATCTGAGGACAGAGCCAGAACCAAATATGAATGTCAAGATGAGGAGGATGTGTGAATGGTGTAGGCCAAAGAGAGGATGCCAGAAAGAAGGAGCCAGCAGGAAAGCTTCACAACTTGTCTCAAGTGAAGAAAGTGGAGGAGACTCTATGAAGTCACAAAAAGAGGATTTTAGGACTTTCCACGAGACTGTAGCCAGTTGGTTATAAAACAACAAGAATTCTTTTAAGGTAGTCTCAGAATGATGTAGGGAATAGAAGTAACTTAGATAGTTGCATCTTTGCTATGTTCTTATCTAATCCTGGGTATTTGAGCTGCTTTTTTTTTTCTCATAGGGGAAACTGAGTTAGCTCACAAGAATAGTAAAGAATCACTGCTTTGTTAGGTCATCAGCCTTTGATTGATCAAAGAAAACAAACCTGTTCCTATAGTCTTCTTGTATGTGGTTATCATCTTATATAGATTATTCCTTTCTGTCATGGATTGGCAGATATTCAATGTGCCAGGTGGAGTGGATACCCATGGGGGAGCCATCCCCTCAGAGGAAAAGGGGAAGGGGTGGGGGTTGTGGGGGGACTGGGATGTCATTATTGATGTAAATAAAGTTAATTAATTAAAAATCATTTTTTTTTTTTAAAAAAAGAAAGCTGAGTCCTGGGATCCTTCTAAGTCTTCCTCCTCAAAACTCAGGGTATGACATCCATCTTCACAGTCTGAAGATGACATTCATATTTTATAGAAAAGGAGCCAATTGCAAGGGACTATTCTTTCTTTCAGGGAGGTATATTCTTTATTGAAATGGGTGGTATCAATATCTTTGACCTTGCAGCCTATAAATCATTTTCCAGAACTATGTCACACGGCTGGGTAACATCAGCTTGTCTGAAACTATGATTTTCTTTTCTTAAATAGAATATATTTTACAATCTGTAGTTCTGAAAGAAATGGAGAATACAGAGACTTCACTTCCTACTAAGCTGTAGTTTTGGTTAGAAACACCTCAAGCCTCTTTGTTCTCCTCCTGCTCTTTCTCCTTCTTCCACTTCCTTTTCTTTCTTTCTTTCTTTCTTTTTTTATCTGCTATGTCTTCTAGCAAAAGTATCGTCAAGGACAGGTATGATATTAACGTAAATATTCTTCAGATGTTTTTGTGCTTTATTTTATGGTGCAAAGTATTTCCATTATTAATACAGACAACTAAGCACTGTGTATTCATGCTACCTCCCTCTCTCTCCCTCTCTCCCTTCCTCTTCCTTCCCCCTCTCTCTGTCACACACATACGCACACACACATGCATACATACACGCACATGAACACACACACACACACACACACACACACAAATATCCACATATTATATGTTTACATTTGATGCCATTAGGCTTCTTCTGTGAGTTACAGAAAGTGCCAGGCTTCAGTCTACAAAGGTAGAAGAGGCTAGTGGTAAAAAGCCAGGGGAATGTTACTAAGCATTGTTTCATTGCTAGACCAGAGACCACACTCTCATAAACTAGAGATGATAGCTGTTTTCTCCTTCAAAGGGTCAGTGTGAGTCTTTCATTGGACCCTCCATACAGAGTGCTCTTAATGCTTCAGAGATATGTGTAAAGTTACGAGACTGAGAGGTGGAAAGTGCACCTCTATGCATTTGCGGTAAGGCAAGGCTGTGTTTGATGTTTCTTAACATTTGAGAAGCTGAGACAGAAAGATTGCTGGATGTTTGAGGCCAGCCTAGACTACTCACTGGTGTCTAGGCTAACCTGGGTTATAGTGTGAACCTTTGTGTCAAAATGAACCAATGAACCAACCAACTGAATGAACCATAGCTGGAGTATGGGCTCTTCTGAGTGCTGATAAAGATAAGACAGGCATATCATGGCCAACTCCATAGTGAGCACTCTCTGTATAGCAGACCTATACTGACACACTTTCTGCTCACTATTTTATTCTAACCTGCTGCAAAGGGGTTAGAGGATGACTCTTTTATTTTATAGCTGAAGATTTTGAAGATTTGAGGTTGTTGGGTGATCTGAAAGGATTCACCAGGAGTGACAGTAAATGTAGGTGGCCATGGTGGAATTACTGTATCCACAGGTGGCTGTGGTGGCATTACTATTTCCTGACCCAGCTCACTGAACTCCTCTGGCTTAGGTGATCTTGAAATAATTATTTAATATTTTTATGAGTATTTGTTTTGCAGAAATGGGAATAATTGGTTATCATAATTTTGTGAGTGTTAAGTGAAATGAAAGTTTGCCTTGCACTGAGAAAACCCACAGAGTTGGGAGGGATCTTTGCTTTGAAGGGCACAAGGAATTGCTCGTGTTGGTGTTATGCATCCAGTATAACATAATTTTATCATAGCTAAGGCACTTTTCTCATTTGTAGTATGCATAATGTGGAATCATTTTTTTCTTTTTTTTCTACTAATCTATTTATTCACTTTACATCCTGATGGCATTCCCCCCTTCCCTCCCAGTGTCCCCCAAACAACTCCACTCCCCATTCTCCTACCCAACTCTTCTGAGAAGGGGGAGGCCCCCAAGATATTACCTTTCCCTGGCATACCAAGTCACTGCAGGACCAGGAGTATTCTCTCCAACTGAGGCCAGAAAATGTGGCCAAGTTAGGAGAACAGGATCCATAGGCAGGCAACAGATTCAGGAACAGCTCCACTCCAGTTGTTGGGAGACCCTTATGAAGACCAAGCTGTATATCTGTTATGTATGTGCAGGAGCCTAGGTCCAGCCCATGCTGGCTCTTTGGTTGGTGGTTCAGATCTCAGGGATCCCTACATGTGTCCAGATTAGTTGACTTTGTTGGTCTTCTTGTAGAGTTCCTATCTCCTCTGGGTCCCTCAATCTTTCCCTGAACTCTTCCACAAGACTCCCCATGCTAAGTTCAATGTTTGGCTATGGATTTCTGCATCCATTTCTATTGGCTGCTGGGTGGAGCCTCTCAGAGGACAGCTGTGCTAGTCTCCTGTCTAAAAATATAACAGAACACCATCAATACTGGCAGGGATTGGTTTTTGCCCTTGGGATGGGTCTCAAGTTGGTCCAGTCATTGGTTGGCCATTCCCTCTGTCTCTGCCCCATCTTATTCCCTGTATATCCTGGGTTGAAGGTTTTATAAGTGGAGTGGCCTCCCCATCTCTTCCCTGGTATTCCTGCCTAGAAAGAGGAGGCAGCCACCCCAGGTCCCTCATACCTCCACTGCTAAAAGTCCCAGCCATAGTCAACCCCATAGACTCTCTGGGGCTTCCCTCCAGGTCTCTGGCACATCTCCCCTCCCACCTGCCTTAGATCTCTCAACACCTGATCCCCCTGCACTGTTCCCATCTCCATCCCACTTCCATCTCTCCATTCATCTCTGACATCCATCTTCTTTCCCCTTCTGAGAAGAATTCGAGCATCCTTCCTGAGGCCCTCTTTGTTACTTGGCTTCTTTGGGTCTGTGGACTGTAATATGGTTATCCTGTTTGTTTGTTTGTTTTTTTCTTTTATTTGAATTATGGTGAATTCTTGCATGGCTTCTAAGGACAATACATGTCTCTGTCCTTTCAAGGGAAGACTAGTGATGGCTTTCACAAACAACTCACTATCTCTATGAGTTTCACTTCTCAAGTCATCCCCGATACCTTGGTTCCTTGTCTCTAAAATGAAGGGTTAATGTACATATTTGGAATGTTAATATGCATATGTGAATTGCACAGGAATGAGGAGTGGTGTCCTTAGGGCAATGTCACATGGCAATGATGGGCACATTATAGAAGATGAAGTAGAACACACAGAATTATAACGAGAACTCATCAGCTATCTTTGATAAGCTGCCTTCTCCCCAGTGCAGATGAGATTGTGCTATGTGGAATCACATCACCACAGCATGCTTGGTTCTCTTTCATCCCTGTTCCTTCAGGCTGAAGGTAAACTGGAATCATTTCTATGTTGTTTAAGTTTTGTACCTTTTAAATATTCAGGGACTCTGATGATAAGAACATATTGGGGGAATGAAATGCAGAAGACTGGCATACTTTTTGTAGGCTGAATGGCCTTTGTGTGATTAGAAAGTTGAGGCAAAAAGGAGAGACTGTATTTCTTATTTAGTGTTCATCATTTTCACGCTCTTCCTGGGTGCTAAGAGATATAGTAAATAAGTTGGTTTGGAAATTCAGCAACCTCTGTAATGTAAATTATTCATATCATCATGGGAGGTGCCTTCAGCATAGCATATTTTATCAGATGAAGCATTTTTTTCCATTCGTGTTATAAAAACAGAGGAATGAACTCTCTTTTTCTTCTCTATCCTCTCATATGGTTCATAGTGAACTTTCATGTTGCAGGTGTTAGAATGACTCTCAGCATGAACCACAGAATAATTTGTTGAGTTTCAAGCATTTAAAAGAGGAAAAGTAACAAATTTATGTTTAGAGCTCATCCTACATGGACCATTAGTCCGGCAATATCCTACCTTAGTTACATATGAAATGATACATCTTGGCTTATGGTGGCTCTCATAAAAATATATTTCCTGTACTCTACCTTTAAGCTTCATTGGAAGAAAAGAGAAATCATTAGGTACAGAAAATAAAGGACCGAAAACACTAAAATTATGTGGGTCTTTTAGGTAATATGATCACTCTAATGTCCTATACAGAACATTCTCAAACGTCTTTTTTGGATTTTGTTGCCATTATTTAAAATCCATCTGTGCCCTACTGTTATGATGCCTTGTTTTTAAGTGATAGCTAGGCCATATGGTGACTATGAATTATAGGGGTTCTCAAGGTATTCATCCTGGAAATGTTGGACTCTGAGAAAGGTATCCTACCCTAGAAAATCACAGGAGGCCTCAAGGCACTGGGTCCCTTTGAGAGTCAAAGTTGGACAGTGAGCAGTGTTGGACACTGTTGGACAGTGAGGAGATGAAGGCTCAGAGTAAGCTATATTGAAACAATATTTTTCCAAGTACAATTCAAAGATTGATGCAGAATTGAAAAGATTGATATATTAGTCCTTGGCTGAGCATTGTGGCTTATGTGTGGTCTCACTGGAACTCATAATCTATTGCCAATCTCTGATTTCCTATTTATAGCCATTTTTAAAGAGAGAAAATATACTTTTCTTCAGTCGACATTGGAATGATTTGAATCTAGCTTTACATATGATGGATGCATGAGAATGCAATGAGAACAAGCAAAACCACCTGTGTTCTGACAGTTTTGTATACATGTTATCATTCTTATAGGAGTCATGGGAAAGTATATTATTTCAGGAGAGAACACAGCTTATTCTGCTTTCTCAGCTGAGTAACTGGCATTGATGTCTTACTCCAAATGTCCAGATTAGTTTTTTATCAAATGTATATTATACAGCATCATCCCTTTGTGTGTGTGTGTGTGTGTGTGTGTGTGTGTGTATGTGCATACTTGTAGAAAATATCATCTGTTATCTGAGTAAAATAATAGCCTGGATTCAATGGAAGTGTCTACCGAGACAAAAGGCCTAGGCAGATTTTAATGTATCATGATAAATCTAGGCATGATAACGCATGTTTCTTAACCACTGCTCTTGGTAAGTTGGAACAGAAGAGAGCGCCAGTGACTGCATTCTGTATCTCCACGATCGTTTCTATCTGTCAAGTTCCAGCTCTTAAACTAGCTCCTCACCTGCAGAGTGGTAGGGAGAACATGCCCCCTAAGTGCTATAGTATGTGTATGTGACATTCACAAGGGCAGATAGTTAGAAATGCTCACACATGCACATTACCCAGGACAGTGACCACTGCGGTTGAGGAAAAGAACTCACATACAGAACCATCTACCAATTTCAAGATGTTTCTACCTGAGAAGGGTACATCTTTTTCTGCTTCACACAAAAATAGCATAGGAACTCTTAGTGACCTTAGAATAAACTGAAATTTAGTGTCTATGGGGCCCAAATTTTACCAAAAGCACAGCTGAGATAGATCAAATTCTTGGCTCTTTGCATTGAGGATATGTGCTCAGTTCAGTTGCCAAGGACAGAAGTTTTAGAGCCAAGTCTAGTGGTGCCTCCAAGGAGCCATGAAATCTACTAACAGGCCACTCTTGAGAATAAACAGCCACCAAGTGGATTGGTTTATTACAGCCAGAGCCCTCTACTTTTATTCCTCTCAATTCTGGTTGTAGTACAAAAATCTGAAGCAGAGCTTTGAGTTGTCTTTTAAAATACTGTATTCATCCGCGGATTGAGGAAGGCCACCAGAGGGCTGTGCACTCAAAGTGCATTGCTTGGCTCCTTCCAGAATAATTTTTAGTAATTTGTGCAACATCACCACTGTGCCTGTAGTATTTCTAGGAGTGTCATGAGACAGCATCAGATGCCCCCTGCCGTTGTCTATTCTATTTGATGAAGTATTGTTCAGAATCACCCGTGTTTATAAGGACACCTGAGTGAATTCTACAAATGTGCAGGAATAAGGCAATGGCTTTTTATGAAGAAAAAAAATCAAACAAAAGACATGCGTTGTTTTTGTTTGTTTGTTTGTTTGTTTTTTTCTGTTGCTGTGATAAAAATACCCTGGGAATAAACAACTTAGGGGGAGAAAGGTTTATTTTAGCTCACAATTTTAGGTTACATTCCATCATTGTATAGAGATCACAGCAGAATCCTGAAATGAGCCACACCCACAAACAGGAGCAGAGAGGGAAAAAAATCTATGAATGCTTAATGTTTTCTTCTCTAGTCCAGTCCTGTCTAGGGACCCAAACTAAGGATTTGTGCCATCCATATTCAGAAAAGGTCTTCCCACATCCACTAATACAAAAAGAGAATCCTCCACAGATGTGTCAGCAGACAAACCTGATCTCAAGAATGAGCTGCTCTTCCTGGGTCTCTCTGGAAAATCAGAACTGAGCTTCACAAAAGGTGTCTCATATTACTGTGTAGTTGAGGACTTCAGGTTCATAGTAGCTACTTCTTTATCATTGGTCAGTGGAATGCTTATAGGCAGATTTACCACCTACCTTTAGTAACTTTGCTGGATGTTAAACCCACTAATGTTTACCCATTTTATGCTTTTCAGTTTATTTCATCCTATGAATATCTATCTATCTATCTATCTATCTATCATACATCTATCTATAAATATACATATGTGCATATATGTATGTGTGAACATATTTTCCATAATTAGATATCAAAGTTATTTTAGTTCTTTTTGGCTCTAAATATAATTTTCTTGTGTTTTAGAAAATTCTATCTGGAACTTGGGTTGCAGCATTTGTTTAGCATGATTTAGACCCTGAGTTCTGTCTTTATCATTGCAAAGAATAGATTATGTATGTATGTGTAAATATATATATGTATTGTATATGTATATATATTATATATATATGTATTATAGACACATCAAATTTCATATGTTCAAAAACATGTTATTTTAAATTTCCCCTTCAAATCTGTGTCTCAAAGGTGTTTACCTTCTTAGTGATGGCTGGCACTCGTTCATTCCTATGTTTGCATCACATTTTAATGTTTTGTCCGAGTTTTTCCCTCTTATCTGCTAGGTTCAAATCTCCATGAATGTTTTCTGCCCAGTCTCTCTTCTACTTCTCAAATCCCCCTAATAGTTGCAACTTCAATAGTTTCATAATCCCAGCTCCCAGTTTATCTAGCCCCACTCACTTTAAGAGTTCATTCTCACTGATCTAAGTCACTTCAAGTTCTTTACCGTTTTAGAATTGCCTCCTGATATTTCAGGCCCTTTACAATTTGGTCCCCAACCTGTATTCCAGATCTTACCTCTACCCTTTCCTCCCTCCTCTTTGTGTCCTTCAAAGCAGTCACTCACTTAATCACCAGTCCCTGAACACAAACATAACTAGCTTCCCATGCTTTATTCTCTCTGATGGATGTGTCCTTCTTGACTCCTACAAGCCCTTATGTTTCCCTACGGCTCTTCCCAGATACTATCTTGTGTATTTCCCTCTATTTTATCTCAGCGATGGCCTCATCCTGAGTCATTACACTCATTGCTGTTAAGGATGTTTGTCCCTCCTCTCTTTGTATCTTAGTGGTGCATGACAATTTCTCACCTTAGTTGTGAGCCCCTCAAGGAATCTGTACAGAAGGAAGCAAGCATATGAGACATCCCCCAAACATGTTTACTCTGAGGAATAAAACTTTATGTAATGGGGGCATCTGTTATATAGTCATATGAAAGTCGATTGCCATCAGAGTATGTCCTGGTTGCCAAACACGAGCATTCATCTGTCTTTCTCTTGCTTTCAGGATTAGGCAAGTGAAGAGCTGAAAAGTCTGAAGAATGTTTCCAAGGAGTGATCTGGCTGTCACTCACTGTGTTTCGAGGAGCATGAGGAAGCTCTTTCTAGTGCTTTCTCTCCTGCTGTCCCAAGCAGTTCATTCAGAAGGCAGGAAGGACAATCAGTTCATCTGGAAAACAGGTAAGAATGTTCTTGCTTTTCATTTGTATCATGGTTATTTAGGAGAATATTCTTTTCATATTTGTAGAGTAGTGGGAAATAACCAGAAAGGAAAAATACAGTCTTGTTATACAGAATACATTAAGTTTGTTAAAGCTTATCGATCTATCTATCTATCTATCTATTTTGTGTGTGTGTGTGTGTGTGTGTGTGTGTGTGTGTGTGTTTGTATACAGACCTGCAGAGGTCATAAGAGGGTACCAAATGCCCTGGTGCAGGAGTTACTGGTGATTGTGATCTGATCATGCGGGTGTTCAAAACTAAATGTAGGTCCACAACAAGAGCAGCAAGCACTGTTACCACTGCACTATCTCCCCATCCCCATACCTTAGATTTTCATTCAGGTTTAATTACCATCCAATGATACTTGTCATCCTTTAGAATTTTTGTGTTGTTATCAACTACAATTATCATTTTCAGTTACACCTACACCTTTGCCAACCATTTCACAACTGAGAAGTAAAATATGATGTCCAAGTAGAGCTGATTCACAAAGCTGAAAAGCTTTGAGCCAGTTTTGTATACATCTTTCTTTCTTTTGGGGTTCAAACCCCTTATCCATTTGATGTTAAATATCTTCCAGTACAGATTATTTACATGTAGGCTTGGGAGCAGGAAGAATGACCTAACTCAGGCTGGAAAGAAAATGAAGTGTAAAGCTCTTTCTGTTCTTGCAGAGAACCCAAGTTCAGTCCCCCATCCATTTCACATAGTTCAACACCACCTGAAACTCCAGCTTAAAGAGATTCAACACTTCTTTTGACCTCCAGAGGCACCCACATGCACACATACATACATATATGCACACACACACACATATATACACACAAATGTTTAAAATCTTAATCCAATTATTTGAACTTTGCTTATGGGTGGTAACAATAAAGTCTCCTTACTGTATTTAGAGATACTTAACTATCTTATGTACAGTTATGCATTATACAAAAGAATTGATTTCAGGTTTTAAAGCTCATCTATGATTTTTATTCTCTAACTATATCCTTAATTTGCCTGTATAAAAGATTTGTTCATTTTAATTTCTAACCCTAATAATTTATTAGCTTAAATTATGATCCCTAAACATAGGGTTGTTACTCTCATATGGCTCTTTGTATCTCTAATGCTTTCTTTGTTATGGATTTTAATTTTCCTAAGGTTTCACAATCAGATCATTTACAATATTTATTACTGTTTCAAGAGTCCATTCGTGCAAGTATAGATAACTTATACACTTAATATCTTGGAAGGGGAACATGGTGATGTAGAAGATCTATGGTCCTCAGAGAGTTTTCATTTTGGTCCCATCTTCTGTAAATTAAATAGACTGTGAACATATTGTCACCATGGAAATATGTATAAAAGTGATATTCATAATATATAAATGACTTTGCAAAAATGAAAGTAAATTATATTTTAAAGAATATTAAGTAAAAAAAAATCCCAGTGCCATTAGAGGTACAATCTGGAGAAAAGATAATTGCATTAAAACCTCTATAAATTTATTTAATTGTGAATACCAATACTACATTAGTGATTTGTGTTTTCCCCCTACACAGTAGTATTACCAAGCTTTAGAGATAGTTTTTAAGGCACTATTGCAATTCAATAAAGGGAACTCTATTGTTTTAATCACAGAAGGTGAACGGTGTGTGTGTGTGTGTGTGTGTGTGTGTGTGTGTGTGTCTATGGTGAGTCAGGGGGCATATTTGTGGAGGTTAGAGATCAGCTTATTTTTTATTGGCCTGGAACTCACCAATTGGGTTAGGGTGGATTAGCTACACACTCCAGGAATGTTCTACCTCTGCCTCCCAGTGTTAGAATCGTAAATGTGTGTTACTTTGCCTGCTCTTTCTTTACCTGGCTTCTGGGGAATCAAACTCTTGACCTTGCCAAGCATGTTACAAAATGAGCTATCTATGTTCAGCCCACAAAAGAGAAGTATTTCATCAATTCAAACTTTATCTGGTTACCTTACTGTCTGATGTTCTCTGAGAAAGGCAATTAAAATGGAGAGTAGCAAATCTGCAGCATTAATGAGATGTGTTAGGAAAATGAGCTTATTTAGAGGAAAATTTATGTGTGTGTTTTCAAAAAGTAAGCAATTGAGTTTCTGGAGAGGGAAATCTTTCCAGAAGACACAAGGCATTGTTAAAAATAAAAACCAACATGGATATTTTCATTTTCTCCAGTGTCTACTGCTCCTCTCTTTCTAAACTAACATATTTGTACATGACCATAAACTTCAATAACTGAAAAATGTCAACAGTGAATAATCAGAAGCAAAATAGTAGACCATACAAGCTACACCTCATCTCTGTATTACCTTTCAGAAAATGTCCTTACTTGTATAAATATGTACAGTTTTCAGTTACAACTGAAGCTTTACTTTTTTGTAGCTATCCATCATGCCATAAGGTCTTGATGAATAGTGTCTTAGTCAGGGTTTCTATTCCTGCACAAACATCATGACCAAGATGCAAGTTGGGGAGGAAAGGGTTTATTGAGGTTACACTTCCATGCTGCTGTTCATCACGGAAGGAAGTCAGGACTGGAACTCAAGCAGGTCAAGGAGCAGGAGCTGATGCAGAGGCCATGGAGGAATGCTGCTTACTGGCTTGCTTCTGGCTTTCTCACTGGCTTTCTTATAGAGCCCAAGACTATCAGGCCACAGATGGTACCATCCACAAGGGGCCCTTCCCCCTTGATCACTAATTGAGAAAATGCATTGCAACTGGATCTCATGGAGGCATTTTCTCAACTGAAACTCCTTTCTCTTGATAACTCCAGCTTGTGTCAAGTTGACACACAAAACTAGCCAGGACAATTGACTCCTTGTCAACTTGACACACAAACACATCACCATTAATCCTAGACCCTTACTTTCTTATTCATCCCGAAGATCTAAATAACTTTAAAAGTCTCACAGTCTGCAAATTCTTACATATTAACATTTCAGCCCCCTTTAAACATCCAGTCTCCTAAAATTCAAAGTCCTTTAAAAATTCTAAGTCTCTTAACTGTGGGCTCCACTAAAATACCTTCTTTCTTCAGGAGGGGAAATATATCAGGTCATAGTCACAACAATCAAAAGCAAAACTAACCTCCAACCATCCAATGTCTGGGATCCACTCATGATCTTCTGGATTCCTCCAAGGGCTTGAGTCATTTCGCCAGCTCTGCCCTTTGTAGCACACACCTTGTCTTCTAGGCTCCAGATCCCTGTATTCCACTGCTGCTGCTGTTCTTGGTGGTCATCTCATGGTACTGCTATCTCCAAACCACTGCTGTCTTCCACTACAACTAAGCTTTACCATGGTGCCAAGCCTCACCTCCTTTGCATGACTCCTTCAGTCCTGGGCTGTCAATTGCAACTGAGGCTGCACCTTCACCAATTGCCTTCTATGGCTTCTCACAGTGTCAAGACTCAGCTGCCCTTCACAACTTCTTCATGCCTTTAAAACCTGTACCAGCTGGGTGACTCTTACACATTAACAAGTCCAGCCACCACACAAAGTACAACCTTGGCTATCTCTGGAATGTAGCCTCTGTGCTCTCAGAAAACACTTCTCAGATTTCACATCATTGATGCTGGTCTCTTCCCAATTGCCACCAACTTCTTAGCTCCAACTATCTGGCATCAATAGTCCCAGCAATACAATGGTTTTGCTTTAGGAGTTCTAGTATCTTGTTAATCACAGCTGATTTCTTCAGCTCTAGCTAACCAAACCTCAGAATCTTAAATCAAACTAGCAATGACCCTGATAAGAGTCTTTAATCTTCCCTCTGAAACTTCACCAGCCAGGCCTCCATCTTCTTCACTTTTCTCAACATTATCTTCCAATCTCCTACAGAACACCCCACAGAGCTCTTAACATCCCAATGGCTCTTCTAGCTCAAAGTTCCAAAGTCCTTCCACAGTCCTCCCCAAAACATGGTCAGTTTGTCACAGGAATACCCAACTTCTGGTACCAATTTGTCTTAGACAGGGTTTCTATTCCTGCACAAACATCATGACCAAGATGCAAGTTGGGGAGGAAAGGGTTTATTGAGCTCACACTTCCATGCTGCTGTTTATCATGAAAGGAAGTCAGGACTGGAACTCAGGCAGTTCAAGGAACAGGAGCTAATCCAGAGACCATGGAGGAATGTTGTTTACTGGCTTGCTTGCTTGCTTGGCTTGCTCAGCCTGCTTTCTTATAGAGCCCAAGACTTCCAGTCCACAGATGGTACCACCCACAAGGGGCCTTTTCCCCTTAGTCATTAATTAAGAAAATGCCTTGAAGCTGGATCTCATGGAGGCATTTTCTCAACTGAAACTCCTTTCTCTGTGATAACTTCAGCTTGTGTCAAGTTGACACACAGAACTAGCCAGTACAAATAGTATATACTAGTTTGCATACTTCAGTTTCATCTCTTAAAGGCTATATAATATTCCTTCACGTTCTTGTTCAGCAATTGATTTTTTAATTGCTTGTTATCTCTGTGGCTTCAATTTTTTGCTATTATATATAATACTGATGTGGATAAAGTATTATTCTAAAATTATGAAATGATTTATCTTGAAAAGTCATCATATCCCCTAGAATAATAATAATTTCCCTTCAAAATTGCCTTTGACACCTTCATTTCTGCTACACACAAGCACACACTCACCCACTCACACACACAAGAGTTCATTATATTTCATATGAAAAACTTTTGATGTTAAAATTATACTAGAGACCTGCAAATCATCTTTCTGGTTTAGATTGGATACTACCCACTTAAACTCTTGCTAATCTTCATCATTTTCTTTCTAAATTAAAAGTTTAAATGTCAGTTAACTTCATCTAAATTAGAGGCATTTCTACCTCAGTCTTGGCTTTGGAAAGGTGGTGGACTGATGATACTTGGAGGTTATGGTTCGTTGCTAAGGAGGACTGTTCTAAGAATACTTGCTATGTCACAGCTCATGTGGTCACTGATCTGCTGAAGCTTTCTAAGACCTGTCCTCACCATGAAGATATCTCATCTATATTTAGTTTTGGGCAACCCAACATCCATGCCTGAGAAAGAAGTATCATTCTAGCATGCATATCAGATAAAAACTGCTTTCTTATTGTTTTAAGTTTAAACCTGTAGCTATTTGTAAGTACTTCCTTTATTAAAGAGCAGGCAGATCACAGTCTCTAAAACCATAAGATATACTTACTTCAAACATACATGGTAGTGATTTTGGGAAATGTGTTCACTCTGTTAACATCCACTGAGTTCTATATTCTAGGCAGGGTTACAAGGACAGATGACAAATAAAAATGAGAACATAGTTTTCAGGTACTAAACATTATCAACAGAAAATATATGATGGTAAGAAATAATAAAATGTAAAGATAGGACAGGAACATGTATATAAATGGTAGAGAACTATAAGCTCAAGTAGGCTGTTGATGGACCATTTCACTGAGGATGTGGCTCTTTATAAAAGACCCAGGGGAACAGAAGGCATGAGCCACGGGGATGAAAGGAACCAAGTACAGATGACAAGCATGGGTTACTGAGGTAGGAGTACAGGGTGGTATTATTTAAGGAGGAATTGGACACGATAGACTTCATCTTTTAATTCTAGCACTCAGGAGACAAAGTCAAGTGGATGCCTATGAGTTCAAGGGCAGACTGGTCTCCATAATTCTTAGGCCAGTCAAGACTACATAGTCTCAAAGAAACAAAACAAAATCAGGACCAGGGAAGAGATCAGCATATTAGAGCATAATACACAGGGGGAGTGACAAGAACCCTGGACAAGAAGGTAGCAGGACCATGTTAGCCATGTTAACCATGTTAGCCATGTGAACTCATCTGTCACAGCTGTGACTCTGGATGAAGCAGAAAGATGCTGGGGTTCATTGAACAGGGATAAAAGATAAAATTCTTTCTAGTAAGGGTTGAGTGGGATCATTGTGGCAATACTTGAAAGGTAGGTAAGGGAGACTGGTTACATGGTGCTCAGGACAAAGAGTAGGAATAGCAGCTTCCACCAACATCATGGAAGTGAAGCTGTTGTGAGGAGGTTGAATTAAAGATACATATAACGGCGGTTTTAGAAGATGTATTAAGGGCAGATGTGTTTGGGGCAGATATATTTAAGGGTGGGCTTATTTATTAAAGGAAAGTTAATCTAATTATCAGGTACAGTTTGATGTCTTGAGATACTTCTGCTTGCTGCAAATGGAGTGTTGCGTGTGTTGAGACATACAGCTAAACATTCTAAAATGATCAAAGTGGTAGGCAGCCCTGAACAAAATATCAGGACTCAAATTGACTTTAGGGCCCAAGTTAAAGAGCTCTGATTCAAAAGTAAAGCCATTGGAATATTGGAATGTGGTCTTAATTTTCTGTTGCATAACAAAAAAAAAAGAAAGAGAGAGAGAGAAAGAGAGAGAGAGAGAGAGAGAGAGAGAGAGAGAAAGAAAGAAATACAAGACAAGACCAAGGCAACTTATAAAAGCAAGCATTTAATGAAGGGATCATGACTCTAGAGGGTTAAAGTACATCACCATCATGGCAGGGAGACTGGCAGTAGGCAGGCAGGCATGGTCCTGGAGTAGTAACTGTGAGCTTATGTTTGTCCAGAAGTATAAGGCACAGAGAAAGGAAGCTAACTGGGAATGACATTGGAATGAATTGAAACCTCAAGGTTCACCCTGAGTGATACACCTTCTTCAATAAAGCCACACTTCTATCCTTCCCAAACAGTTTCACCAACTGGGGACCAATTATTCAAATTTATGAGCCTATGGGAGCTATTCCTGTTAAAACACTACAGATGGGAAGGAGAGAAACACGAGAGATATTGACTTTGCATTGATGAGTGAAGTGAACTAGGTAGTGTGGTGAGATAGCTGAATGCCAACCTACAACTTTCCTGCTTGCCACTAAGCCTGATGGCTTTTCAATAGAACCCATGTGATGGAAGGAAATAACAAACTTGTGAAAGTTGTCCTCGGTCTTCCACATGTGAGTTATGACGTCTCTCTCTCTCTCTCTCTCTCTCTCTCTCTCTCTCTCTCTCTCTCTCACACACACACACACACACACACACACAATAGATAGATGGATGGATGGGATGAATTAAAAGATTAAGTCATTTTGTTGTACTGTAGAGGATTGGCCATACTTATACTTTGACCTTGTCTGAAATTGATATGCAAGTGTCGATCACAAAGTTGAATATACAGAATCTGAACACGAGAGAGAGAGAGAGAGAGAGAGAGAGAGAGAGAGAGAGAGAGAGGATGCTGGATAAGCATCAGTAAAGAGGTTGAAATTAAATGCAGCTTTAGAGATGCAGATCCACACTCAGAATTTGTGATCCTGTGTACGTGGAGAATAACATTTTGATTACATCCTTCGGGAGCCAAATGACATTAAAAAAATCACTGTGCTAAAATGCACGTAACATAAACTTTACCATTTTAGCAGCTTTAAAGGTGTAAAATTCAGTGAGATATAGCGCACTCACAGAGAACTGGAGCTTTTGCCGATACCTTGTTCCAGAACGTTTTCACTAGCCAAAAGCACATTTTATAAGTGAACTTATAAAATGACAGGAAAACATATTTGGTTTTTGATAATAAATTTTGAAAAGAAAACAAAGTTCTATAATTATATCTTCATGATAATATTTTAAAAATTATTAGTTTTGTCAACATAGAATAACTCATATGTAGTATACATTGCTCTTATAGTAGAGCATACATTACACTTAGAGGGAGGGACCCAAAATTCCTGAGCATCTACAAAGGACAGTTATTTCATCTCTCTTGAGACTTAATTAAAAATGAGGACATCAACATTTTGTAGGATCATTTTTAAAAGTAAGATAAAATATTGAAATGTATAATGAAAAGCAATCAGTTAATAATGTTAGCTACTGTGTCTGTCTCTGTCTCTCTGTTTCCCTCTTTTAAAGATTTTTTAATGATGTGCAAATGTCTACGTAGTGCTATGTCCATGAGTGCAGGTGCCCATGGAGGCCAGGAAAGGGTCTCAGATGCTCTGGCTCTGGAGTATAGGTGGGTTATAAGCCACTTGACAAGAGTGTTGGGAACCAAACTGGGATTTTCTGAAAGAGCAGCCTGCACTTACCCACTGAGACATCTCTCCAGCCCCCATTCTTATCATTATTGTGTGCTAGTACTATGCTTGTTATAGCCATGTGTCTGTGTTTTGAAGTTTACTTCTTTAATCATACAAAATAGGGATTGTTTGATGGTTACATGTACTTTATTAAGAAGTGAGTTTGCTGATTTGAGATATAAATTTGTCTTTATATTAGATTCTCAGAAAACTTTAATTTCAATAGCTCTTACATGATAAATGGGAGAATAACGACTTCCATTCTATGAGCAAAGTAAACAAAATAGAATCAGAATAAAATCACATTATGCCAACAATATTGAAAAAGAATAAAGGATCTTACCTATGTTTACAGTTATCCACAGCTTAAATAATATTTTCAGCAATAAAATATTATAAAGAAAATTGTGTTATATATATTGCACACATACATCCTAAACTTCAAGATTCTTAAAGAAAACAAAATGGTCTTAGAAGAAAGATTTTCTTTTAATCTGTGTTAGAAACACATGAAATATTTCCTCTGGGAATTAGATTAAATTGAAATCATTTTAATTACTTCTGTGGACATTAGACCATCTAAGGGGCAGGTATTTAATAGACTCTTGGTGGTATTATTTTTGTAATATAAGAAAGCCTTGATACACACACACACACACACACACACACACACACACACACACATATATATATCATGGATTTTACTGCTAAAATTTATTATTATTTTTCCTTAAACTCCTCAAAAACTAATTTTATAATGTTCCTAAGAAGTAAGAAAAAAATCTATAGTATGTAACAAAATAAATTACTCTGCTATTTATTTCTAAATATAACCAAAATATAGACATCATGGAAACAGAAGATTTTGCTATTTTGATATATCCCAAGTAACTAGAACACACATAACTAACTATTGCATGAGTCATCTTCCACCTTAAGTGAACTGAGAGACTCTTTCTTTTTTTTTTTTCTGTCTGTCTCTGTTTCTCTCTCTCTCTCTTTTGGTGTGCATATATGTATGTGTGTGAATGTGAATTATGCATGCATGATGTGTGTGTGTGTGTGTTATGTCTGTACAAATTTGTGTGCATGTTTATTTCTCTGTCATTTCATTTCCTTGTGATTTCTGATCATGTTCTGCAAGGGTGTTTGACTCTTATTTTAAAAAAGACAAAAATAGATATACATGGACTTCAAGTGTCCTGGAGCTCTCAGGATAAGGTGCTCTAGGTACCTCACTGCCCAAATGAAGTCCAAAAAAGTAGCCAGTGCATCTCAGTTATTTTTGGAATATCTTTTCAGGAAAAAAAATCTGCTATTTACCTTCATATGTCTGTCGCTGTTCATCTGCTTTGCTCCTTCCCCATCTCTTCTTCCTTCTGTCCCTCCCTTCTGTTCTTCCCTTCTCCATTCTCATTCTCCTCTCTCTCTCTCTCTCTCTCTCTCTCTCTCTCTCTCTCTCTCTCCCTCCGTCTCTCCCTCCCACCATCATCCCTCTTCTAAAACAGAATCTGGGCTCTATAGCCCAGACTTACCTCAAAGTCCTAGAAATCCTTCTGCCTCAGCCTACTGAGTGAGGCTTATATGTGAACACCAATCCACCTGACCACCTCACTATTTCTAACTATTATTGTTAACTTTGGTTTAAATGCACCTGATACCTGTCATGGATCTGGTCCTAGGTTGGTAGATGATTTTTCTCTCACTATCTTTCTCATTTCTTTCTGCAATCCTTCTAGGTATTTTTACCAAGCTAAGTAAGCCAGTGACTATTTTCTACACAGCTTCATTCTGCTGGGCCATACACTGTACTGTACTACATTCTCACTTAGCTCTATGGGTGAATGAAAAGCTTCTTCCCATGTCTTTCCCTTTTGCTTCATTTTCTTGGAGCCTTTGTTCCCTTTCCCTAATGTTTGCTCATACTCAACGAAGCTCAGATTTAACCACTAAATGGCATTCTCTCTACTTTGAATTTCTTTCTAGAGCTCCTCTCCTGATTCTCTTGAAGTATAGGGAAGGTGTCTAGTGTGAGAACGCTTTCACCCCAGCTTCTCAAATCCCTTGATCACACTTCTGTGTCTCTCCTTGTCTTATTTTCTAAGTCTGCCAAAGTTACCCTCTGGTATTGCTCAGAGGGCTATGTTGGAACTCATTTTTCAAATCCTTTTATGTTGGAAAGGGTCTCTGTACTTGTCAGGTACTTGAATGATAGCCTGTGAGCTGGGTTGTTTGTTTGTTTGTTTGTTTTGTGTGTTTGTGTGTCAGGTTGACACCAGCTGGGGTCATCTGGGAAGAAAGAACCCCAGTTCAGAAAACGTCTCCATCAGATTGGCCTGTAGGCAAATCTGTGAGACATTTTCATGGTTAATGATTGATGTGCAAAGGCTTAGTCCACTGTAGGCAATGCCACCTCTGGGCAGATGGTCCTTTCTTATATCACACACACACACACACACACACACACACATATAAAGTTGTGTGAGTTGTAGAAAGCAGGCTTTCAGGTAGCATTCTGCTACAATCTCTGCTCAAGTTGCTTCCTTTACTGGTGGATTTTGATGGGGGAAATGGAAGCCAAATAAACCCTTTCCTCCCCATGTTGGCTTTAGCTTGTATTTTACAGCAGCAATAGGAAGCAAACAAGGGAAGCTTGGGTGTAGAGGTCAAGAATAATAGGCATTTTCTCTGGAAATGTTCAGAATTGAAGCTGCTGCCTCTTATTGCTACCAGAGCTGGGAATGCACACGTTGATGACATTGTGACCTGCTCTTGATACAGTCCTACCTACTCTTGAGCACTTCTTTCAAGCATCTTTACCTATGACTTTCTAGAGCCCTGTGAAGGTACATTTAGAGATATGCCTGTTTTCTTCAGTATTCTTGGCATCAGCAGAATATGCCCCTTGCTGTACTCATGTCCCACAGTTCTGAGATTTATTTTCATATAATACTTTTTCCTTCCTGTTACTACTTTTAGAACTTCACACACAGACATCTGACTTCTTTAGCTGAAGTTAAAGGGTTTTGTTTATCTGTTTTTTATAGTTTTGATTTGGGTTTGTTTTTGTACCTTTCCCTGTTTTTTTATCAATGCTTTTGTTTGTATTCTTATTCTATTTTCTATTTTTTCTGCTACTTCACATTAATTACTCTTTATTTTTAAACTGGCAGTTGGACCTAGGGCTTTGTCAGTACTAAGCAATTGCACTAAATGAGGCTATAACCCCAGCACTCCGACCCCAGCCCTCTAACCCCTGCCTTCTGACGCAACCCTCTTTTCATTTTTTTCTAGTTTGGAGAGACAGTCTCATTAAGTTGCCCAGACTCATCTTGTAACCTCAGTCTATAGTCCAGGCAGGTCCTAAAGTGTGGTCATTTTGCCTTATTCTCCTGAGTATCTGAGATTACAATTATGTGCTTCTTGGTGCTTCTTGTAATATTTTAAAGTTATAGATGTCAATTTGCTTGTAATATACTGTACTTATTCTAAGAATTTTAAACTGCCCAGGTTTCATAAACACGTGGCTTTCTGTTGAAAGGACTTTTGTCCTAGTTTGACTACTTGGCTTCTCTAAATCATTTCCCTCTTCTCCAAGTTCCCATTTCTACTTTATCCATTCATGAGTTTACCTTCGGAACTGTGGAACCCTCAGTTCTCTCTGTTGATTATCTACCTAGTCAGTCTTTCACATTATTGTAAATGAAGACTTTAGACAACTAGCAGTTCTCTTTTTTGTTTTTTGTTTTTTTTTGCCAGATCTTGCAGTTCATGGCTAGGACTTCTAAACTGGAGAACTGGCACTGTTACTGGAGATGGGCTCTTTACTTACCCTGGTACTATGTTGTCAAAAGTGTCATCTAAGAGATAACAACACAGATTTTCCCAAATGAACTGGCTTGAAAACCACAAGTACTCATATATCTTTGGTTTGAAGATCACATAGCTCATGTCCCCACTGACTTGCAGCTTTACAGAGATGTTTACTCAACCAAATATATTTTTGTTTTGTCTTAAGGGTTTCATCTCTCTGTTTATCCAAGCCACACCAGGAGTTTCACAGAAGTGACACAGTGATTATGAACTTGACCCAATTCTCTGCTGCTACATAATTAAATAATAATAATAAAATGTTAACATATTGAGGTCTTGTTTGGTTAGTGCTCTGGATAGTTGGCAGGGATCTGGGTTCTCTAGAAGTTGCCTATCATGTAGCCTATGAAGACTTAGGAAGCTGTAATCAAGAGAGCTAGGGCTGTTCAATAGCTTTATATCCTGTGTAATCCCTTCATACAGAGTCTCTCAGATTTGTTCTACCTTAGCCTAGAAGCCAAGCCTACCTACTTTTGCTACATTCCATTGGTGACAAATATCTCTTAAAAAGCTTGTATTCTCTTTCTTATTAAAAATGACAAAGTACTCCCAAGGTAGTGTGTGTGTGTGTATGTGTGTGTGTGTATGTGTGTGTGTGTGTTCGGTATGCACATGTGTGCACTTAGGTATGCATGTGGATGTACAAATACTTGATGGCCTGAGGTTGATTTTCCTCAGACATGGTCCACCCTTTTTATTAAGACAAGGTCTCTCACTTGACTGGAACTTGCCAAGTAGGCTAAGGCTGGCCGGCCAGTAGGATCAAGTAGACTTCCTCCCAGGGATGCAGAGATGGTTCAATATATGAAAATCCATCAGCATAATACACTATATAAACAAACTCAAGACAAAAACCATGTAATCATCTCATCAGATGTTGGAAAAGACTGACAAAATACAACACCCTGTCATGTTAAAAGTCTTGGAGAGATCAGGAATTCATGGCACATATCTAAACATAATAAAAGAAATATATAGCAAACCAACAGCCAACATCTAATTAAATAGAGAGAAACTAGAAGCAATCCCACTAAAATCCAGGACAAGACAAGGTTGTCTACTCTCTCCATATCTATTCAATATAGTACTTGAAGTTCTAGCCAGAGTAATCAGACAACAAAAGGAGAACAAAGGGATACAAATTAGAAAAAAAGAAGTCAAAATATCATTATTTGCAGATGACATGATAGTATACATAAGTAACCCCCAAAATTCTGCCAGAGAACTCCTACAGCTGATTAAAAAAAAACTTCAGCAAAATGGCAGGATATACAATTAACTCAAATAAATCAGTAGTCTTTCTTTACACAAATTATAAACATGCTGGGAATGAAATTAGGGAAACAACACCCTGCACAGTAACTACAAATAGTATAAAATATTTTGGTGTAACACTTACCAAGCAAGTGAAAGATCTGTATGACAAGAACTTCAAATCCCTGAAAAAAGAAATTGAAGAAGACATCAGAAGATTGAAAGATCTTTTGTGCTCATGGATCGGTAGGAGTACCATAGTGAAGATGGCCATCTTACCAAAAGCAATTTACGGATTCAATGCAATCCCCATCAAAATTCCAACACAATTCTTTACAGATATGACAACAGCAATTCTTAACTTTATATGGAAAAACAAAAAACCCAGGATAGCCAAAACAATTCTCAACAATAAAAGAACTTCCAGGGGAATCACCATCTGTTACCTCAAACTACACTACAGAGCAATAGCTATAACAACCACATGGTATTGGTACACAAACATAAAGGTCGATCAATGGAATAGAATTGAAGACCCAGAAGTAAACCCACACATCTATGGACATTTGATGTTTGACAAAGAAGCCAAAAAACATACAATAGAAAATGGAAAACATCTTCAATAAATGGTGCTGGTCTAACTAGTGATCTGTATGTAGGAGAATGAAAATAGATCCATATTTATCACCCTGCACAAAGCTCAAGTCCAAGTGTAACAAGGACCTCAACATAAAACCAGACACATTGAATCTAATAGAAAGTGGGAAAGATCCTCAAACTCATTGACACAGAGGGAAATTTCCTAAACAGAATACCACTGGCTCAGGCTCTAAGATCAACAAAATAGGACCTCATGAAACTGAAGAACTTCTATGACAAAGGACATCATCAATAGGATAAATTGGCAACCTACATATAGGGAAAAAAGCTTCACTAACTTTACATCCAACAGAGGGCTAATATCTAAAATATATAAAGAACTCAAAAAGTTAACCTCCCCCCAAAAAAATATCCCAATTAAAAAGTAAGGTACTGAGCTAAACAGATAATTTACAACAGTAGAATCTCTAATGGTCTAGAAGCACTTAAAGAAATGTTCAAAGTCCTTAGTCATCAGAGAAATGCAAATCAAAACAATCCTGAGATTCCATCTCACACAAATCAGCATGGTTAAGATAAAAAACTCAAGTGACAGCACATGTTGGTGAGGATGTGGAAAATGAGGAACACTCCACCATTGCTGGTAGGATTGCAAGCTGGTAAGACCACTCTGGATATTAATCTGATGGTTCCTCAGTAAATTAGAATCGTTCTACCTAAAGACCCAGCTATACCATTCTTGGGCATATACCTAAAAGATATCCCACCATACCACAAGGACATATGCTCTACCATGTTCATAGCAGCCTTATTTGTAATATCCAGAAGCTGAAAACAACCCACCTGTCCTTCAATCAAAGAATGGATACAGAAAATGTGATTCATTTATATAATGGAATACTATTCAGATATTAAAACAAGGACTTCATGAATTTTGTAGGCAAATGGATGGAACTAGAAAATATCATCCTGAATGTAGTAACTCAGATCCAAAAAAAAAAAAAAAAAAAAAAACCACACATGATATGAACTCAGTGATTAGTGAGCATTAGTTCAAAAGCACAGAATTCCTAGGATACAATCCACAGAACTCAAAAGGGTTAACAAGCCGAAGGACCCAAATAAAGATGCCTCAATCCACTTGGGACGAAGAAGAAAGCAATTACAGTGGGCAGAGAGAAGGAGTGACATGGGTGGGAGAGGTGAGGGGGAAAGAGGAACAGGATCAAATAAGGGGGTGAGGACAGGAGAGAAGCCTAGAAGGCCAAGAGAATGAATAAAGATAAGCAACCTGGTGTGGTGTGGGAGGTGGTGACCTTCAAGAAAGTACCAGAGATCTGGGTGGTGAGAGACTCCAGGGACTCAATGGGGGTGATCGTAGCTAAATGCCCAATACTGGGGAGAGGGAACGCAAAGAGTCCACCTCCAGGAGATAGACAGGGCTTCAAGTGGAGAGAGAGTGTTACTAACCCACAGTCAGAATATCTGACCCAGAACTGTTCCTGTCTAAAAGATTTGGAGAGACAAAAATGGAGAAGAGATCGAAGGAAAGGCAATCAAAGGACCTGCCCAACTTGGGATCTATCTCATGGGACAGCACCAAGGCCTGACACTATTATTGATGCTATGCTGTGCTTACAGATGAGAGCCTAGTATAGCTGTCCTCTGAGAGGCACTACCAGCAGCTGACTGAGACAGAAGCAGATACTTACATCCAACCATTGAAATGATGTTGGGACCCTATGGTTTAATTAGGGGAAGGATTGAAGAAGCTAAAGGGGAGAGCGACCCCATAGGAAGATGAGCAGTCTTAACTTACCCAGACCCCAGGGAGCTCCCAGAGACTGAGCCATCAACCAGGAGCATACGTGGGCTGAAGCCATAATTATAGCAGAGTTCTACCTGGTCAGAGTGGGAGAACAAGCTCTTAATCCTTGAAAGAGTTGAAGCCCCAGGGAAGGGGGAGGTCTGGGGTATGGAAGTACCCTTGCAGATGTAAAGGGGAGGAGGAAAGGTTCAATGAACTGTAGGAGGGGGGATCTAAGGGGGAAACAACTGGAATGTAAATAAATAAATCAAAATAGAAAATCAATCAATCAATCAATCAATCAATAAGGGGGCTGGAGAGACGGCTCAGTGGTTAAGAAAACTGACTTTTTTTCCAGTGGTTCTGAGTTCAATTCCTAGCAACCACAAGGTGGCTCACAACCATCTGTAATGGGATCCAGTGCCCTCTTCTGCAGTGTCTGAAGACAGCTACAGTGTATGCATATACATTAAACAAACAATATTTAAAAATAAATATGTATGGTTCCTGAAACAAAGGTTCACTTCTGATCTCCCTCTGTGGCATGCATGTTTGCTCGCACACACATACTCTCTCTCTCTCTCTCTCTCTCTCTCTCTCAAACACACACACATGCTTGAACAAGCACACACATACACACATCTGCATACATGCATGTACTTGTCCATATTCAAACACTGCAAAAACACTACTTTTTAAAAAATCTAGTTAGAGTGTTTATTGGATTGAAAATTTGGGTATATGTCTTATTGAGCTATTGGTTTGGTAACTAATATGCAAAAATTTCCTTCTTGATGGTCAGATTACCAAAGAAGTAACTTCTTCACAACACCTGACAATATCTCTCTTCTTCTCCAGGGAATAGTTACGATATAATATTTTAATTTCAGTTATAATTTAGAAATGGAGGTTCATATGTTAAATAAACAAGGTAAAATTCAAAACAAGTCAGACATCAAAATGAGCCTGTGGCATGATTAAAGACTATATATGTAGCAGTACTATTTATGAATGAAATGAGCTTATTGAAAGTTTACCTTTTAATAAAACTTCGCAAGTGGAGCACTTGACAGGAGTTCAGATTCTCCAAACCCATGTAAAAGCTGAGTGGGAATGGTAGCCCTCCTATGATTCCAGCACTTGGAGAGGAAAGGTATCATGGAGCAAGCTGAATAGTTCTACTAGCCCTAGGGACATGCTCTGCCTTCAACTGAGAGGCCATGCTTCAAATAAGATAGGGGTAGTTGAGATATATGAAGCTCCCCCACACACACATGTGAACGCATGCCTCTCAGACATGTGCTGGCCCCTACACATGTGTGCCCAGCCCATATACATGTGAACACTTACCCTCCCATCCATGCCTTGTTTATGAATGTCAGTGTTACAAAGCAGCCTCAATCTGGCTGGTAGTCAAAGGTCTATCTTTGGGCAACTTCCTCTGAATTCACACCACCTGTGGAGTTATTTGAGCTTCTCAACAGAGTTCTGAAAAGCATGACAGTCACAGATGACATCTAAATAGAGTACACTAGTGCCGTTGATCAAACGCAAGACTAAGAGAAATAAATGTAGACATTTAACATCACTCATAGTCACTTCTGTATTTCAAAAATATGTATTGTTAAGAACGTGTTTTCCTAGCAAAATATGACCATGCACTAACCAGCTCATCCTATTTCTTTTTTCCCCTGTAGATTTACTGTTGAAACTAGACTTTGAATTATGTAGGTAATATGATATTCTTATACCCCTGCACTGATCAGCTCCTCTCATAAATACTACAGTGAATTGGTTTTGAAAATGCTTAGAGTCATGTTAAGGACTTCATTCACAAATGAATACATGTCTATGTAAAAGGAATACCATCCATGATGAGAACAACATGGGTTTTATTGTTGTTTGTGGATTTTTCCTTGGGGTTAATAACTTTTTAATTGAATGCAGCTGTTCAAAGATTTCTTTTGCTAAATATTCACTATGTTAGAAGGGATTTTGGATTAATTACTTAGCTGCAAATGTACAGAATTTTATTTCCATTCCCAAGGCCGACTTATGAGAATTCTGGAGGAGGTGATGCTACATGGTAAGGTAGAAGATGGCTCAGGACCCATGGAATCCACACAGAGTGCTTGCTGCTCTGTGCTGAGGCCTTAGGTCCTTCTTCTACTCATTAGCAAGCAGACATGAATGAAAACTCTGGGAAAGTAGCTCACGCTCTATAACAAACTCAATTTTCTGTGCTTGACCCCTCTATGCTCCCAAAGACTGGATCACCAACCAAAGAATACACATGGAGAGACCCATGGTGCTGGCCACATATGCGGCAGAAGAGGATCTTGTTATCCATCAGGGGGAGCAGAGGCCCTTGGGCCTGAGGGTGTTAGATCCCCCAGTATAGGAGAATGCCAAAAAGGGAAGATGAGAGTGGGTGGGTTGGTGGGTGGGTGGGGGAATACCCCCCATAGAGACAGGGGAGGGGGGGAATAGGGAGGTTCCAAAGGGGAGATCTGGAAAGGGGGAAACAGTTGAAATGTAAATAAAGTATCAAAAAAAAAAGAAATTAATATTGCATGCTGCTATCATACGGAATGCTTAAATAGTGTTACTTTATTCCTTGTTAATGAGGGTTACCTCAGGAGACCATCTGTGTCATCTAAATCTGCCATGTAGAATATAATGTAGTTCTGATGAATAGGCTGCACCTAGTGGTGAGTATGATCTCTCTACAAAGACTGATGTTATTCCTCTGTGCCTTTATAGCTCGTGATCTATAACAAGGCTTTCAAAATGACCATCTTTATGCATATTTCTAGTGGCATTCTTCCTGTACCTGAGCTGTTTTAGTCCCTCTTATAGTTCCTCTTAGCATTTCTATTAATAAAGCTCTATTTGAGTGGCTTTATAACAAGAGGTATGGGGCTATAGGATTCTACAGATCATTAAGCAGGGTGAACAGAGTCACAAGCTTTCTTACGGATGACTTCATAAGCCCTGAAGGAGTGGTTTGGGATTAGATGGCACCTGACTTCCGCCAACCTCAGTCTTGAAGTGAGGAAAAGCCAAGTGTAAGCAGCAACTATATTTGACAAGCAGTAAAGAAAATTATTATATTTATAAGTACCTTCTTTTTTTGTTGCCCTACATGGGACTCCCAGGAGCCTTAGGATATTCCAGGCACGAAAAAGGTCCTGGAATGGTTAGTTAGGTAGGTTGCCAGAGCATGGAGCCCCCTGAGAAGAAAGCCTCAGACAAGGATCTGTAGAGATTAGGTTGGCCTGTGGATATATCTGTGAGGAGTTGTCTTGCTTGTTAATTGATAGGAAGATCCAGGCCACTGTGGAAGAACCATTCTCTGCACTGGAGGTGTGAGAGGAGACAGACAGATGAAGCAGTACAGGCAGGCAGTATTGATGCCTTTGTTTCTCTTTGATCTTTGGATGTGATATGACTAGCAGCTTGAATTCCAGTTTCAACTTTTCCACCCTGCCCCCCCAAAAAAGTCAAATAAACCCCTTCTTCACCTATGTTTCTTATTGTCATGGTGTTTTGTTATAATGGAACATAAAG
Organism: Rhynchomys soricoides; assembly: GCA_019843965.1. NCBI lineage: Eukaryota > Metazoa > Chordata > Mammalia > Rodentia > Muridae > Rhynchomys > Rhynchomys soricoides. The sequence goes on from JADRCH010000270.1 coordinate 455,682, forward strand.
GAGAACAGGTCCCAACTGGATTTACAGTGTAGGAACTGTGTATTAAATAGTTAATGATACAGCCAAAATGAGCCCAGTGCCCTTTCCCTGCTTGGATTATCATCAGGAAAGGTCTTGGATGATATCTTTTGAAACTTTGAACTTACAACAGCGTACATTGCTGTTCTTCATAAAAAATAGATCCTTTGCACTTCCTTGATTTAATTTAAATTGGTTACCATTTTCGGTGGCTGATAAGCTAGTCCTCCAGAATGTTTTAGGTCAAATAGAAGCTTCTATTTTATAGAATTTTATACTTTTATACTAACAAGTATAACAATAATAATAAGAAGAAGACTGGCTTCTCAGGACATCTTTAGTAAATTGTAATTATATAATATATTATTGACTCAGTTAAATATTCTCATTATACTGTGTTTACCAAGTTTTCAACTATTACCATTGTTTTGATTTTGATCTTTTCATCAACCAAGTGTAATTCTGCCTGGCTATTCATAGTTTATATATGTTCCCACCCCTAGCCCTATCCAATCACTGCCATGTAGCCTGACTACAGAATTTCCCTTTCTAGAGATTTTTTATAAGTGGAATCATAGAATATGGTGTTTCATGACTAGCTATCTTCACTTCACATAGACTTTTCGAGATCCATAATAATATAACATGTACCAGTACTTTATTTTTATTTTGAGACAGGGTCTAATGTAGTCCTGACTGACCTCAAACTGTGTACCTAATTTAGAATAGCCTTGAAATTCTGACTTTGACATGGATGGGGGCTGTGTGCACAACCACAGCTTGTTTTCTACCATGCTTTTGATTAAAATCAGGGTTTTGTGCATGCAAGACAAGCAGTCTACAAGCTGAGATACTCCTTAATCCATCATTTGCCATTATTGTTGAATATTCTTTCGTTCTATGACTAGAACACTTCTTTAAGAACTATTCACAGTTAATGAACATCTGGACTATTACAAATTTTTGGCTACTGTAGTTAATTCTATTATTAATCCCAGATACAAAACTCGGTGGACACACTTTTCTTCTTTCTTCGGAGTGAGCCTGTTGGGTTACATGGCAACTGTAGGCTTGTGGTTTCATCTCACACCAGTCAGAATGGCTGAGATCAAAAACTCAGGTGACAGCAGATGTTGGCGAGTATGTGGAGAAAGAGGAACACTCCTCCATTGCCAGTGGGAATGCAAGTCGATACAACCTCTCTGGAAATCAGTTTGGCGGACCCTCAGAAAAATGAACATAATACTACCTGAGGACCCAGCTATTCCACTCCTGGGCATATACCTAGAAGATGCTCCAACATGTAATAAAGACACATGTTCCACTATGTTCATAGCAGCCATATTTATAATAGCCAGAAGCTGGAAACAACCTAGATGTCCCTCCACAGAGGAATGGATACAGAAAATGTGGTACATTTACACAATGGAATACTACTCAGCTATTAAAAACAATGACTTCATGAAATTCGCAGACAAATGGATGGATCTTGAAAATATCATCCTGAGTGAGGTAACGCAGTCACAAAAGAATGAACATGGTATGTACTCACTGTTAAGTGGTTATTGGCCCAAAAGTTTGAAATACCCAAGAGTCACTTCTCAGCAATCTTAGGGCTGGGTGTGAGGTCCCAGATGGAGGACTTGGAGAAGGGACTGAATGAGCTGAGGGAGTTTGCAACCCCAAGGAGGGAGCAACAGTGGCAACTGGCCTGACCCCTCATTACTCCTGGAGACTGAACCACCAACCAAAGAAAACACATGGAGGGACCCATGGTGCTGGCCACATATGCGGCAGAAGAGGGTCTTGTTATCCATCAGGGGGAGGAGAGGCCCTTGGGCCTGAGGATGTTAGATCCCCCAATATAGGAGAATGCCAAGGAGGGAAGATGAGAGTGGTGGGTGGGTGGGTTGGAGAATATCCCCATAGCAGCAGGGGGTGGGCGAAGGGAATGGGGAGGTTCCAAAGGGGAGATCTGGAAAGGGGGAAACATTTGAAATGTAAATAAAATATGAAAAAGAAAAAAACAAAAAAAGTTGTAATCTGCTTTCTGACATGGTCTGTGTTCCTTTCAGCAATGCACAAGAGCCCCGTTTTTCCCATTTCCTCTGAAAATTTGTTGCTACCTATTTGATTGCTATCACTTCAGCAAGAGTGAAGTATTGTCTCCTATGACTTAAATCTGAATTGCAATAATTGAGGATAGCATTACAATTCCTAGTGTTTGCTAGCATTAATTTTTTTTTCCTGGTGCATGTCTCTGGAGATCTTGGGGCTTTTATCAGTTGGACAGCTTACCTTATTATTAACTTTCAAGGGTTCATGGTATCTTCTGAATTTTAGTTCTTTATTTGTTATGACTATATTTACAGATACTTTGTACTATCATATGGTTTGCATGTTAAGCTTTTGGTGGTGTCTTTTGAATTGTAAATATTTTGTTAATGGATAAAAGTCCAACTTACCTGTGTTCTTATAAATTATATCTTCGCTACCATGTCTACTGTATCTAAGAACGTGTAGCCTCACTTATGCTCTCAAAGAATTCTGTCTTAAATCTAAATTTCTTTTATAGATCTATGAATTCTTTATATAAAGTTTCAATATGATATAATGGGGCTCTGAAGTTCATTTTTTTGTACATGAATATCCATCATCCCTCCATAATATGTTAGAATAATACTATACTGTTATCATTGAGTAGCTTTGATATTAGACAAGAAGAAAATTGAAATAAAACCAAATACATACTTTCTGCTACATGGTATCTGCATTTAAGTTATGTGTGTATGTGTGTTTGTGCATGCACGTGTGTGTGTGTGTGTGTGTGTGTGTGTGTGACAGAGATAGGAGAGAAAGAGGAGAGAAAGAAGAGGAGAGAGATGGAGGAGGGGAGGAGGGAGGGAGAGGGAGGGAGGGGGAGCATAGACTGGGATAAAAATATAAATATCAACAGCAATTGGGGGAAAGGGCAGTAGGAGACATTAGGGAACAGGAACAAAGAATGTTGATGTTTGTGTGTGATAAAGCCATAATGAAAAGCACTGCTTTGGCGGTTTTCAAAAATAATTAAAAATATAGCCACCAAAAAATCATTTGACCTTAAGTGTAAAAAAAAAAAAAAAAAAAAAAAAATTCTTGGCTGTCAGATCTGTCCTATGGATATCTACTTATCTATCTTCTTTCTGTTTATCATCTATCAATCAATCTATCTATCTATCTATCTATCTATTTATTGTTTGCTTTATTCTACTGTTTTAATAGTTTTTATTTTAAATTAGACAGCGATATTTTACCACTTTTCTTTCAAAATAATTCATTATTATCAGTTCATTGACTTTTGACTATTTCTATAGAAAAATCTATTGGAAATTTGATGCACTTGTTGAAACTTGATTTAACTTAAAAAGAAAACCTTCAAAATTGTTTTCTAAAATGTGAATATAGAACATCTGTTTATGTGTTTAATTTCCTCAGCAATGTTTTATAACTTTCAGTGTTGAGCTTTATACACTTGAATAATTAATTTTATATGTATGTGTGTTTCTTTGAATATAATTACTCCCTAGATTCCCTTTTCAGATTGTTCACTGTTAGTATAAGCACATGCAATTGATTAAAAAGTACAGCTTTGAATTTTGAACTTATTTATTCAATGATGAAGACTTTCTCTTTGTAAGTTGATGATCTGTGGTGACATACATGAGTTCCCAGCTACTCAGGACACAGGGACAAGAAGAGCTCTAGAAGATAACATTTTGAGTTCAGCCTGCATAATATATGGAGATCTTTTCTTAACCAAAATTGTTTCATGTTAAATTTGATATTAGAAATTTACATGGATTTTTCTAAACTTTCTGAATGTTAAACAGAAGTGAGCTTATTTTCAATACTTGTTGCCTCATAGAAGCCCACAATGTATTAAAAGTCACTAGGAATACTATGATGAAAAATGACCATTTTTTATGATCACAAAGAAGTCATTATTCCAGCAAACAAGTCTGTATATCAGACACCTTATACAGTGCCAATAAACTATGTTAAAGAAAATATTCTCAGTTAAATGAAAAACTATTTAAAATACCAGGGCCTGTCCAGTGGTTTTTTCCCCTTAATATAATATTTAGAGTACCTTGTTCTAATAAGGAAGACCTATGGTATTTTCGTTTCAATAAAACTTTATTTAAAAATTAACCCTATAGGCTATTTCTAGTATTCTAGCATTCCAATTTCTTGAGAGTTAAATTTCTTGTGTGTGTTTCAGAAGTCACTTTTATTACATAATAGCAGCTGGCTTAAGTAACTCCTAATTGTCATTCAGATGCCATGAATGTTAAATGCTTACTGCTTTCTTAAATGCTATTTATTGTCAAACTATTTTTACTCTGCAACTTTTCTTCTGGTAAGACATGCTCAGCCTTATTAGGTAGTCGAACTGGACAAGTATATTTCAGTTAGTACAAATAGATTTCATACTATAGTTTAGAGTGAAGGATAGCCACAGTTACTCTCTGGGTCATTTCAGTTTGACAGTATTCAAAGAGTACAAGCATGTGCATGTTGGTTTATCCTGTTACAAGTGGGAGACCAAGACTACTGCTAGGAATATTGGTGGGTTATAAATTACTAGGCATTAGTATGTTTGATCTTCATTAGTACTTGTGTTGAGTTCAGAGAATTTTTTGATTTTATAAGCTGATCTTGGGATTTAGTCATTGAATAATTTAAATGCAGTAGAAGGTCCACAGCCACTCATGTGTTGGTAATAACCCAAAAGAACTTATCAGGCAGGAATATTGGTTTCTGATCATAGCATGTCCTATATGGTCAGTAATGAAAAATCACTTTTCAAATTAGAACTTAATAATAAAAACTTTCCTGCTTTGAACACTGAGCTCCATTCCCTGTGTGATTAGTGGTTTCATTTCTCTCTCAGCAGTTGGGTAATGATTATGGCTCCAGATGCAGCAAGGGTGATAAAGAGATTGATTAATTTCACTTGAAAGGGCGTATGTTGAAAGAGAATCCAATTGGAACTTCATGAATGAGGATCCCATATCACTGTGGCTGAGCATCATACCTGCTTGCTGTCTGAAGGGGCTGGCATCCTGCTAATTTGCTTGGTCTATAGGGCACGGGTCTTACTCACACTTCCTGTTCGCATGTGTGAGTGGCTATCAGAGTTCTTCCTTCCTTCCTCTTTGCAGTAAGTGAATTGCCAAAGCTGAAAAAGACTCTTTTGGTTCCTTTTACCCACTGGGGAGGCTTTCAAGTTATGTGTTGCAAATAATCAAGAGGATTAAGGTGCTCCTAAGCTACAGCATCATTTATAACACAACACAGTTGAACAACTTGAGAGGGGTGGGATGTAAGGAGAGAGAGAGATAGAGAGAGACACAAATGTAGGAGGCAATCACAAATGCCATGGGGAGAATAAACCAGTATGCATCAAAATCTCTCTGTGCATTGAAAAACCTTCTTCAATATTATAGTAGTGTCATCTAAAAGCTACTCATTATATCTCATATAAGACAAAAGGATATTTTATATATATATATATATATATTTATGTTTATTGTGTATGTCATATTCTTATGTAACACTTGATATTACAAACATATCTTTTATATATACCATATTACTTCATTTCCATGGCTACAGAATTTATAAATACATATTTTTATGAGAAAATAAAATTGTCTCAATGCTTCTTTTCATTTTCTGTTTGAGAAATCATCTTGCCACGCAGCTCTGACTTGCCTAAAATTCACAGTTCTTCAGTTTCATCTCCCAAATGTGGAGAATTGTAGGTGTCTACTGTCTCCTATAGCTAAAATGTAGGTTTTTTTTTTAAAGAATTATTTATTTATTTTTATGTATATGAGTACACTGTAGCTGTCTTCAGACACATCAGATCCCATTACAGATGGTTGTGGACCACCATGTGGTTGCTGGGAATTGAACTCAGAACATCTGGAAGAGCAATCAGTGCTCTTAACCACTGAGCCATTTCTCCAGCCCCTACAATGTAGTTTTTAAGAGAAAAAAGTCTATGAAAATAATAGGCTCAAAACTTTATGTGAGAAAGAAAAGAGGGCACTAAGAAGATTTTAGCCTGAAGCTAGAATTTATTGCGTTTTGCTTGTTAGTCTATAAGTGAGTGGGTTTGTGATCCTAAAAAGCAAAATGCATGTATGTTTCATTGAGATGGTTGTTCTTACACACAGGTAGCTACTGTTAAGATACAAGTTGGAAGGATCCTTTGTACTAAGGAAACAGCTGGTCTCTATGTAAATCAGGCAAATAGTCGCCATCCTGAAGCATTTTTTTTTTTCTAATAGTTTTAAGAGAAGACAGGGGTTCTGATCGGAAAGACAGGGCCTTTGTCCTGCTTTTATTCTGACTCACAAGGCTGTATTTGGGGGCATATCTTGCACTTCTTATGCACTTATTATCAAGTCAGAGGGCTGTCCTTTGAGTTACAGTATAAGTGAGACCAAGCTGGGTTCCTAAATGGGAGGGCTGTATGCAGTAACCCATGTACCGGAGAAGGAGAGCATAGCCAAGCAACACCTACTCCAGAGGAGCACAAAGCTGACTATCCCTCTATGTCTTCCTGGTCTGAAACATTTGCCATTAAGAATATTCCCTACCCTTGCTACTTGTAACTTTGCTTGAAGCCATGGTGTATTATCTGAGGATGCCTTTGAATTTCTGAATCATCGGGCTCAAGGTCACTGTCACTGAAGGCTGGTAATGAGATGATAGTGAGAAGACAGAGGAATTTCATGGAGATTGTGACACTTCTCATTGTTTAGGTGACAGTTTTAAATAATACGGCAATATTGGGAAGTGACTTTCTTTTCATATTTTGGAGACATTTCCACTAGTGTAAACTTTTACAAGGAGAGATTCTCCTCAAGAACCCTTTTTTCTTTAACAGTAGAGAAAGGAAGACTGTGTTCTCAACCAGATTTTTCCTGTATACCTATCAAAGCATATTTTTTTGAAAAGCATTTTGTATTTGGTATTAAAAAAACCAGTGATGTATTGGAAGAAGCTATGGCCTCCTCTTATTCATCTTTGTTAGACTGATTTCTTTGCTCTTGATTGATTTTGAAACAGGTAAGCTAGCTTTCAGAGGATGATTTAATTACTGCAGAAGCCAAGGCCTAAAATCAGTTTTGAGGATGTGTTGAAACTATGCTCAGAATGAATTCAGAAACAGATGTTGAGTGTCTGTCACTTAGACCCCATACTCTTGTGCTGGCCTAAGAAAAGGGCGTGTCCTTGTAGATCCTCGACACTAAATGTCTAGAGACTGAAAATAATGGTGCCACTTAATCTACAGTGACATCATTCAAGTCACATAATGGAAATTCTGGGACCATTAAAGAGCCCAGAGCTTAGGAAATGTAGCAGTGATAGAGACAAGCTGCACTGGGGCTATTAGATGCCAAGGGGCTTTGGTTTAAGCTAATTTAACAGGCTGAACATTCATGTCAATACTACATTGGAGATCAGCTAAAGCTCAATTGATGTGTTATTAGTTTTAAAGGTTATTATAATTATTGAGATGATTAGGAAACATCACAACCAGGATTTTCATAGACTATTCCAGCAAGAAGAGACCTTGAGGTTAGCAGACATAGCCTTTTACTTAACAAGGAAAACCATGAAGACACTTGGTATTGAGCAATTGCAGAGAAGGTGGAGACTGCCCAGTCAACAAGTACTGACATGTACAAACATCCTATGGTGGCAGCCTGGGAATTCGGTGACTAAGTGAATAGGCCATAGAGATATTTAATGTAGAGGGAAGTAGAGGCAGTTACTAAGGTATTGGCTTAGCAGTAGTGTGAGTCCATTAAGAAGTTCTTCTAGGCCTAGCTTGAGCAGAGTTGAGGCAATACTCTGGGGCAGGTGGGCAGGCTGTCGTTTATGCTTTGATAACTGCTTATATATTAAAGGCTTTGATATCTGCAGCTTCATTAAAGATAATTGCATTGAGAATTCAGGGTTTATGAGGAAAAGCCTGTATCCAACAGACCTCAAGCACTTTGGGCCTGCTTGAGGCTTGTTATCTTGTGTCAGGAGCCACCTTGACCTGGTTGTGACACTTTAAGGGTGGAAGTTGTTGAGATAGTGAGACACAGATGGTTGAGACACTCCAGGAAACTTGATACCCAGAGATTGGCTCTGAATAGAAGATAATTTTAGAAGAAATGAAGCAAATCATAGAGAAACAGAGGGTAATGATAAAGTACGTATTCTGTGTTAAGGGCTGGTGTGTGTGTGTGTGTGTTGTTTTTAGAGACAAGTTCTCATGTAGATCAGACTTCCTTGAACTCATTCTGTAGTTGAAGATGATTTTGAACAACTAATCCCTCCACCCTCCATCTTCTAAGCAATGGATTACAGGTCTGTGCCATTATATATGGCTTGTGTGTTGGTAAGGATCAAACCATGGACTTCTTCATGTCATGCAAACATATTACCACTAAGCTATGTCCCGAGCTCTACATGTTCCATATGATTTGATTCTCACTCTTTGTTTTTCTTCCTCCTCTGAGAACTTTCCAGTTACTTAGTCTAGACATTGCACAGGAGTAAATCTGGAACAGGAAGTGACTCTGACTAAATATTTTGTCTTAACATTTATATTTGCTTTCAACACAATCTTCTTTGGACCTTATAAACTATGTGGTTGGCTGATTATAGGTTGCCTCAGACAAAGCAGGAAGTGATTTGGTTCATTTCTAACAGAATCCATAGAGTTTGTTAACAATCCCAGCCTCATCTGACTTTGTGCAGTGAAACCATGAAAACTTTACCTGCAGCTTCCTTGCTTCACTGGGCAATAGGTATTCTCCAGGCTTTCCATAATGCGTCCTCAATTTCCCATTTTGACTTGTTGTTAAGGAAGACAGAAACCGAACATTAGAGAAAATAAAATCTAATAACATATTATGAGAAATGTGTTGGGAAACTAGCTAAAATATTAAGGCCTACATGGAATTTTGTTAAAGCCTAGGCAACTGTTACCTAGATAGCCTGCCATTGTAAGGAAACTTTCTCCTATGTTTCTGCTATTACTAGGAAACTTTCTAGTGCCATGATTGACTACATATTCTGTTTTGTTCTGTGCCCTTGGAAACCAATCACCCTAGTACTCAGTAGAACTGTTTTGTAGAGTTACCCACAATAAGCTTGGACCCGAACCAACCACCCAGCAGCACTTCCTGCACATATGTATAAACTTTTATGGAATAAGCTTCCCCTAGGATCAACCCCAACATAAGAGAGAGATCTGCACCAATATAAGAAACTATTTGTAATAAGACTTCAGTTTTGAGTAGTGGTCTAGAAAAGCTTAAGTTCCAAAGACCTCCCTGGGAACTGACATTCTACTTGGCAGAAAGAGACATATGTGGGTAACTAACATCTTGGTTGGCAAGTTAAGACATAAATTTTTGACAAGGCAAGTCCCCTGCCATAGTTGAATACCCCAACCAATGGAAACAGGATAAATGTGCAACAAAGATGTTCCTAAGGAAATTCCCTCTCCCAAAATCCTGACTGGTGAAATAACTTGGAACAGACGTTTGTGGATTTGGAGATTAAAACCCCTGTAGAGTCTTAACTTATGGTTCAGTTCCCAAATCTGGACCATGGCCCTGGTCAGCCAGTCCTGGGGCATATACTCAATATCTCTCTGACTGAGATCGATGTTTGTGTGGTTTGTGAGGCAATTCCTGGACCCCAACACGAGTACCATGTACAAACAGAATTAAATCAATGGAGTTACTTTGAGTACTGTCCTAAGTGTTTCACATGACTTATAATGTTTATCTTCTAAAAAGACAACATCACTATCCTAAATTAACAATCAGTCTTATCATAAACGTTCCTAATCACCACAATACTTTTTCTCCTCACTAATGTTTAGTAGAATGTTCTGGCATCAAATACAATAGTGTTTAGCAAGACTAGCATGTCATTTGTGGTTGTAGACAAAAACATCATTGCTAAATGATCATTTAAGGACAAATAGACCATTGCAGGTTAAGATGTGCATTATGGATAATATGAAGCAGAGGAAACATGTGGTCTCATATAAAGTTAGAACTCCATGGACAACAGAAATCAATAGACAGGTGGAGCTACCATTGGAGTCTTTTATCCTGGATCTATACTGGCAGTGAACATACGAGTGGCTGAGAATATTTAATACCCAGTGGGGATGTGCAAAGCTAACAATACAGTCAAGCTGTGTCATCTTGCTTTTCTGGTCAAGATGTTCTCTTTGTAGGCTGTTCTCTTCCATGGAGAATGGATAGAGACTCAACAGTCTAGCCAGACAACTAACTATTCCTGCCTATTGATCTTCTGCCCTGCCTTTCTGTGATCTTTCCTCTCATGTTCTCCCTGTTTCTTAATAGAAACATAAAAAGTACCCTGGACTCTGTGTTTTATCTTATTTTGTTTTAATTGAGGGAGATTTTTAAAGAGGCCTGCATATGGAAAGTACTCTGTATTCAGCTGTAGACTGCTACCTTTTATAAGAGCTTCCTGTGTTTAAAACACTTTGTCTTTCAAGATGCATTTTTTAAAAAATCATTATATTTGTTTATGTTTCAAATGATATCTCCCTTTCTGCTTTCTCTTCCACAAGCCCCTCATCCCATCCCCATGCCCTTTGCTTCAATGAGGGTGTTCCTCCACCCCCTCACTCACTCCTGCTTCACCCCTCTAGCATTCCCTTACATTGGGGCATCAAGCCTCCATAGGACCAAGGGCCTCCCCTTCCATTGATGGCTGATAAGGCCATCCTTTGCTACATATGTAGCTGGAGCCATGGAGCTCTCCATGCTAGACTCTTCTGTTGGTGGTTTAGTCTTTGGGAGCTGTGGGTTGTCTGATTAGTTGATATTTTTCTTCCTATGGGGTTGTAATCCCCTTCAGCTCTCAGCCCATAAAGGCTAGGCTCCCAACCAAAAATATAAGGTCCATTTTTTGAACACTTGTTAGAAAGAAAAAGTGTAAGTTTACTGCACAATTAGTCCATATATGTGTAGTGCATGTTTGTGGATCTGTATCTGTGTCTCTAGATGTAATTCACTGGCTAAATGGAGAGAGAGAGAGAGAGAGAGAGAGAGAGAGAGAGAGAGAGAGAGAAAGAAAGAAATAGGAAGTACATACACTAGATCCATAGTTGCTGATTTGTACTTTTGAGACCTCCCTAGTTGTTTGTTTGTTTGTTTGTTTTTAAGGATTGACTGAGGAGTAGATAAATCACATTAATAAAGCAGATTGGGGTATGTTATTTTTAATTTATTTATTATAAATAAGTTATAGAAAAGCAAGAATATGAATACCTTAGAATTGTAATTTAGGGGCTGATGAGAAGGCTCAGCAGGTAAAGGAGCCTGCTGTGAAGCTTGGTGATTCACATTTGATCCCTTAGCCCCACAGGGTAGAAAATGAGAACCGAAATCTCTAAGCTGGCCTCTGGTCTCCATATATGTGCTTGAACATATGCATGCCTGTTCCTTATAAAAAAGATATATAAGTAAATGCAATACAATTGAAAAATAGTCATTTGATATAATGACATGCTTAACTCAAAGATTCAAGGAAGACTTACAAATAGTCCTCTGTTTTCTGTTTAGACGATGAACAAGTGGAGGTGAGACCACAGATCCTAGAAAAGGCATGTTTCCCTTATCTGAGGCTGTTCTTTTCTGCAGAAGGGGAGCAGTGTGTCCTGAAGTACAGCAGTCTCTCTGCTTAGGGGCTTTTCTCACGTTTCTCAAAATCCCCATGAAAGTAACTTAAGGCATTGTTAGCTTGGTTTCAAAACGAAGCCAAAATGACCTGAAAATTATTGCCAGACTTGAAATATTATATGTATTCCAGCAGCCATTTGTTCATATACCAGCCAAGTATACACAGGTCCTATATAATTCAAAGTGGCATTTTTGAAAGAAATGTTTCCAGCCAGAATTGTGAAATTCTCAATAGTTCATCATATATTCTTAAGAGTTGAAGCAAAGCACTATGGTACAGAATGGACTCACCCATGTTTCACTCCTGAATCATTGCAAAGGTAGAATTTTTTTTTTTTTAATTTCAAGTGAAAAACATCAGGGTTTACCTCCAGAATTATACATTTATTTCAGATGAAACAGATCTGGTAATCAAGAGACAAAATAAAACAAGGCAAAAAGATAAAGTGATAAATAAAACTCATGGAATAATTCATCACGATTATCATCTTAGTAACTTTTGCCTACAGGTAAACATCAGTTTAGTGACATTAGCTATTTCAGCAATATATTAAAACCTTACTACCTTTGACTTCAAGAGAAGCCAAAGTACTAATCATGACAGTATGTAATTGCTTTTTATACTTCTTGTGAAGGTGGTCACTGTTAATCAGTGGCTTACCAAGATTTGAGCTTCCTATCATTTTATTTTTACTGTGCCTTGAGAGTCCAATTTAGAGGCTTGCGTTTTCTATCTCAAGGTGAGAAGTGAATGTCACTCACACAAAGCAGTTAGACATCTCATTTGGTGTAGTATTTTAGTCAACATTGACAATACCAACAACAGTAGAAACTTGGTACTGGCAGCTATAACAGATGGGGGAAAACCATATTTGTCGCTGGAATTTATATTTCCTTGAAATTTTAGTGCATAAAAGCGCTCAAAAATCAAATGACTTTTCTTTTTAAAATTTCTGGGAACTTATTCAACAGCTTTGATTTGAAAATATATCACATTTTTAGTAGCTCTCTCTCTCTCTCTCTCTCTCTCTCTCTCTCTCTCTCTGTGTGTGTGTGTGAAGAAAAGTATGACAGCTAAAGTTTGTTCCCCAGAGTTTGCTTTCAATCTCTTGATCTGCCTAAGATATTGTACTATGGCAGTAATTAAGAAAGGATGCTAAGACACATTTTACAACAATCCCTGCAAGATGTGTTAAGAAGAGATGACAGTGCTATAGTGCTATTGGGAAGCTCATTGACAAGCGTTCTGATTACATCCGATGGCTTATTGACTCTTATGTGCTACCTCAGGGACAATTGAGTCACACAATGAAATGGGTGACAGAGTCTCATTTGTGGATTAGTACTTAGAATAGCATGAAAATAGACATATGCTCCTCAAGAACTGCTTAAAGCAGTGGGTCTCTAATTTTCAGGCGTGATTGGATATGGGTAGGGTCCACCTAGTACTTCATAGTCACGTTGGTGGAGATGACTTTCCCTGCGGTTCTGAGGTCTATATATCCTCATCATACCTTTGTCAATTAAGTGTGTTGGCAGGGCATCTGGTTAAAATTGAGTTTTGTAAAAGGAGTAGTGAGATAATTTGAGGCATACTGATGCTCTTATCTTCTGAATAAATACAAATAGCATCTCATTTAACAAGCAGCAGGAGAGCAGCAGGGAAAATTAACTAAAAGGGAATGAAATGATGTGGTTCTAGGTGTCTGAAAAATGAGAAGATGTAAATACAGGGTTTAGGGAAATGAGGGATGGAGCATTGAGAGCCATTGAAGGGAAATGACACAGATAATAAGAACAATTCTCTGCTCCATACACCATCAAGGGTGACTGGTGTGGTACTGTGGTTGGTCCTTTGATAGGAATGCCCTTGACTTTACACTCCCTTCCCCTCTGAGTCTTCATTACTGGGGGAATCTTACTTGATTTTGAGCTCAATAAATGTGTAAACAGAGAAATGAATACAAATGAATGAGTTAGTAAAAATCCTGTTTGAGCATTCTTTTTTCTGAGAAATTCAGACGTTTCAAGGAAAGAAAGTACATGGTATTGTGAATATGTCCCAAGTAATATTGAGAACAATGAAATTCACAGATCCAAGCAATGTTCCAGTATTTATAATATACCTAATCTATTTATGCTCTTGCCTGTGGTCGCTGTTAGTTATTTTCTTCCTTCCTTTGGTGTTGTGAAGTTTTCTTCACTATTTTCTTGAGAGTTAACATGCATTTCTCAGATTCTGAGATGCTCCTTTGAGAACTTCATGGACAGAATGGTATATGGAAAAGAATGAATTATGTTATCCTTAAATATACTAATTGCACAGTCACTCTTAGGCCTGTGGAGTGGTGTCTGCAACCAGGCTTGAGATCTTTTCCTGAGTACGTACAACCTGGGTAAGGACTCCTGAAGTTGTTCATGGAGATTGGAGGCAGGGTGTTCAGTCTATGGAGGAAGAAAATAACACAAATTAAAATGGTTAGAACAAAGCTTAGAATCAAGCACAGGGTTTCTATTCCAGCACAAACATCATGACCAAGAAGCAATTTGTGGAGGAAAGGGTTTATTGAGCTTACACTTCCATGTTGCTGTTCATCACCAAAGGAAGTCAGAACTGGAACTCAAGCAGGTCAGGAAGCAGGAGCTGATGCAGAAGCCATGGAGGGATGTTACTTACTAGCTTGATTCCCCTGGCTTGCTTAGCTTGCTTTCTTACAGAATCCAAGACTACCAGCCCACAGATGGTACCACTCACAAGGGGCTCTCCCCCCTTGATCACTAATTGAGAAAATGCCTTACCTCTTGATCTGATGGAGGCATTTTCTCAACTGAAGCTCTTTCTCTGTGATAACTCCAGCTTGTGTCAAGTTGACATACAAAACCAACCAGTGCAATATTGCTTGGTAAGAACTAGAGAGGAGTCTAAAGAAAATCAAAATTAGGAAAGTCCCTATGTTGATCAGTAGGAATAAGACCTGGCGTAGCATTCTGCAATGTAGAACACTTGTAGAAATAGGAGGCTGTATTTTTTGTGGGGTTTTATATTATCAATATATAATGAAAGAAAGAAAGAAAGAAAGAAAGAAAGAAAGAAAGAAAGAAAGAAAGGGAAGGAAGGAAGGAAGGAAATTAGTTTTTCCCTCAAGAATGATTTTTGGGCCAACAAGATGGCTCAGTGGCAAAAGGTGATTGCTACTGATCCTAATAACTTAGAAACCAACAAGATAGAAGAAAAGAACTGACTCCCTATGGCTCTCTTATGAATTCCACATGTGCTTTACACACATGCACATACAAGCATGAATATTAAAATGTTATTTTTTTAAAAATGAATCTTTATTATTTTGCAAACATCCAATTTTCTAACATGTACATTGGTTTGTGGTTACTACTTTGTATCAAGAATTATTCTAAATATTTATTCAAAATCTTTCTTATGGAGAAGAGAAAATGTTTTTCATAGTCTTCTAGTTAGCTTATCTCTTGCTATAAGTAAACGTCAGGACTAAAAGCAGCTTGGGGAGGAACTGGTCTATATCAGTTTACAGATGACATTCCATCCTTTATGGAAGCCAGAGCGAGTGTGAAAGGCAATGTTCTTCCATGGTATCTGCTTCAGTTCCTGCCTCCATGATCCTTCGTTGAACACTTGCTTATACACCCCAGTCCCATCTTCCTAAGGATAAGACATACACAGTGGTCTATGTGCTCCTATATCAATTAGCAATCAAACCCCCCCCCCATACGTGCCCATTGACTAATCTGGTGGAGGTAATTCTTCAATTCGTATTACAACTTCTTAGGTCTGTCTTAAGTTTTGGTCAAGTTAAAATGACAACAACAACAACAACAACAACAACAATGAACTAAAACACTATATTAACAGTTGCTACCTCCATATGACAATTGTGTTGGAGGAAATTTTTCTTAAATTCTCTAAGCCTGTATTCTTTATGTTTACAATTAAGTTTAGGGTATATGACTTAGCATTCTGATGAACAAATAATATAGTGATCCAAGCTTTATTCAGTAACTAGTACAGAATATTAGATCATTTCAAAAGGCTTTTTGGTCAGCAAAATCAACTGTGATGCTGGCTTTGTGCCAACACACATATTGCTCATTTCTCTATGGGAGGGAAAACTCATGTTTTGCTCTTGGAAATCTGTAATGTTTATCCCCACTGAGAGCATTTGGAGTGATGATTATGTTGATATGACCCATATTCACATTGAAATTGCTCTCAAATGCCACTCATTAATAATTCTTTGATCATCTTTATGCTTCACAAAATTGATAAAATTGCTTTCACTGTTTCTTTCTAGTTTAAACCCTTTGGTGTGCCTCTGGAGAGTTTATTGATAAACTCTCCCTTAAGCATACATCCAAATTAAATGTGAGAACCTGAAGCTAAAAGAAATTGCTTCAAGGCAATGATTCACTCCGATGAAAAATCAATACCAGTTTCATTAAGGAAGGAAAGACAGCTCAGACATACTACAACCCAGCTGGCTTCCTACTGAATGCAAAAGGACAATTGTTGGTTCTGTCTTTTCTTTCAAATGTAATGTTCATATCCTAGTAAACTGGCTGCTGTATAGAAAGGTTGCATGTGTCGCTTTGAATAGGCTGGGATCTTTGTATTTCGAAAAATTGGTGCTTATTTAAAGCTGCATGTCTCTATTAATCGTTCCATGCCGAGCCCACTGTAAGTAAAATCATTATCACTACTGAGTCCTACCTGTAAATTCAAATTAGTTAAATTACAAATTTCCTTCTAAAATGTGCTTTAATTCTTTTTTTCCATATTTTGCTTGGTTGTCAGACAGTGATGGACAGGTCTATAAATGACAGATGGGTGGTCAGCTGAATTGGTGGACATGTGATTGGGAGAAAGCAGGATGGGAGGGAGGAAGGAAGAAAGAACAGAACTGAGGGTTGGGGTGTGTACTTTCCAACTGTGTGTGTGATTCAACTTTCTCTGTCCTTTTATCACCTATAAACATGATACAGTGATGGTTACTACATCATTACTCTATGAGAATTCAAATGAGTTGAGGAAAGTTAGACAATTAATATCTATCATTATAGCTATTATGTAGTCATAGAACTTTGAGCCGTATCATTTTAACATTACTGGAAAAAAAATGAAAGGTAAATAAAGTACATACAATGAAAATTTCAAAATGTAGGGGCTGGAGAGATGGATCAGTGGGTAAGAGAACTTGGAAGACCAGAATTTTGTTCCCAGCCTTTACTTTGGGCTATTTCCAGCCACCTGTAGATACAGCTACAGGGAATCTGACATCCTCCTTTGAATTCCATGGGTACCAATACATACAGTATACATACAGGTATACAGTCATATTCATACATATAAATAAAGTAAATCTTGATAAATGGAGAATTTCAAAATACTATTTTGGGATAGAGCAATTCAAGGTAAAATATAATTGCATTATTTGCTAGAAGAAACTTAAATGAGGTTACTGTGTTATCTAGGAAGAGATTCAGACTGAGCAATGAAATGCCCCAAACATAGGTTAGTTTCATTTTAAGATAGAATTGCCAATAGACAGAATATGGATTTATCTTTTGCAAGACCTTTTGTTACAGAAAAGACATTCATAGGAGGACTGCACTGTGCTTAAAAATAAGTTATGGGACTTAAAATAATCTTTTCCAAAGCAAGGTGAAATGGTCACTTCTTTCACAGTATGGAAATGACTAGAAGGCTTAGTCAAGAGATGGAGTCAGGACTTTATCATTTGCTGCTACACTCCAGTGTCAAATGCAAATGTGATCCAATAGTGTTTTTTCTCAGAAGCAGTAGATGATATAAGTATCAAAAAGTTTCTAGGAGCTTTATTACAAAATCCTCTTTTTTTTGTTCCTCTCAAGACCCTTGAGTTTTCACTTGGTAATAGCTAGGCAAGGCTGCTAACATTTGCTGTTTTTCTAAGCAGGCAGTCTTATAGATGCTTTGCAGCATCTTTTTCCTAAGTTTTTTCCTCACATGCACCATGGAGGGGTTGCCACTGCCAGTGTTTTGATTTTACAGACAAGGACACTAAATCACTGAGAGGTTAGACACCTAGCTACAGTGAGGCAGTGGCATAGCTAAGTCTCCAACCTACCCCCATTCCTAACACAAAGCTTTATGAGAAGTGCTTAATAATTTTGTAGGGTTATAAGATTTAATATTAACCACAGCTATAATTGTTTTTTTTTTTTTTACCTGATCATTCATTTCTAGATATCTAGTACTATATTAAGTAGATGCTTTTGGAGCTTGTTTATAAATGACGTCAAGACTGCATAAGCACATTTTTTTCTTCCCATACAGGGTCTCATGTACCTCAGACCATATAGCAGAGAATGACATTGAACTTATGATTTCTCTACCTTCCAAAGTGCTGGGATTTCAGGCGTGTAGTACCATACCAGGTTTACAAAGTACTGGAGATCAAACGCAGGAGTTCCTGATCATCCCTGTGTTACCAAACAGGTTTTAATTATTTTGGTGTAAACTTAGCTAGACATTGACTTGATTTCCTTAGAATGGCTATTTCTAATATATTCATTTTGCTACAAAAGACATAGTGTCAATGTTCTATGGCAGAAAAAAATTCCATTGTGCATATGTAATATGTGTTCTCCATTAGTTCCTTAGTTGATGAACACCTGGGTTGGTTCTACAATTAGTTGGAGTCCTTTGGCAAGATATGAAGTTTGGGAGAGCTGGGTCTTATGGATGTCCAGGCTAGTTTTATGAGGAGCCACCATACTGATATGTGTCATGGCTGACTAGTTTACAAACCTACCAGTAGTGTATAAAAGATCTTTTGTCCACAGCCTCACTCTTTAGTCATGACATTGCACTCTTCTGAGCAGACCCCAAGGCCCCCACCTATAAACCGGGTAACTAGAGTTACCCACCGTGTGCCAGAGACCATGTTGCTATGAGACTTTAAAAAATGCTTTGCAGAAATACCTGGAGAGTTGGCATGCTGGTTTCTTTTCTTTTCTTTTTTTTTTCATTTTCTTATAGAAGTTTATTTGTTTTGATAATCAGTTTGTTTTATAGAAGCATTTTTTACTGTGCTGTGATTTTTATAAATAGTGAAATTCTCTTATTTCAAAATTTATAGCACAAGATAACCCCTTTCTCAAATTTGCCTAAAATCTTCCCTTGAGACTAATAGCATTGCTGTTTCTTGTTTTGTTCCTATGCCCCTAGCTCCCTTATACAGGTAATATTATGTTTATGCTACATCCATATTTACAGACATTATTTAGTGGACTAAAATGGCTTCTTTTGCTGAGTTTGTTGAGCAATCAAGAAAGGGAGCTGATAGTACCCAGGGTTCATCTGTGGACTCACACAGCAGCTCTTGTCTAATTGAATCAGTGAGTCAGCTTACATTTATTGAGCTCTCAGCTGAGGGTTGAGGTCAGTGGGGGTACAACTAGGCACTTTAACTAGAACTGAGCATCTGCTCAGCCCATAAGTGCCATGAGCCTCTAGCCTCTGTCTGGCCTAATGGATTCTCCTCTCCATCTCAGCTATTGAACAGTGATTAGCCCACAGATTGGGACATATTTGGTTTCACTTCAGCCTGCTCCCACAGATGAGACCTGTGTATGATCACATCCTATCAATTATTTAAGGGACAGTGTCTATGTAACTTGAGCCATAAGTAAAAGTTGGCCCACCGTCTGTTCTGTCACCCGAGAGGACACTTTATTTTCCAAAGGAAAGAGTTCATCTGTCTTGTGAGCTGACATCATTAGAGTTATAAAAATTCAAATGCACCTTTAGTGATTTCTTCTCTTTGGCATAAAGTCCCAAGTACAATACCTAAAAGCTTAACACTCATTAACTGCACTTTAATGGCTTAGGGTTAGCAGGAAGAAACTTTTAGAACACTGCCTACAGTTCTAGAACACCATGAATAGCTACAAGCTGAACAAATTTGAATCTGTAAAGAGGACTTTTTTTCATGGATTCAGAAACATTCATGCTTTATACATTTGTTTGATCACTTGTAAATTTACAGTCTTCTCACTTGTTTGCTTATATATGCATTTGATTATAACTTTAGAGAGGAAACATTTGAGATGAGCTATAGAAATTACTATTATTATATGGTCATGTGTGTGTGCGTGCATGTGTGTGCGTGTGTGTGTGTGTGTGTGTGTGTGTGTGTGTGTGTCCTCAGGTGCTATTCATACTGTTTACACAGTATCTCTCTTTGGCCAGGAACATACCAAATAAATTAGGCTACCTTGCCTACCAGAGGATCAGCCTACCTCTGTCTCCCCAACAACTAGATTAAAAGTGTATGTCATTGTGAATGGCTTTTTAAAAATGACTCAAGTACTGCAACACAGGCATCCTACCAAGTGAGCCTTCTCCCCAGCTCTGCAGAGAGTATTCTAATATGGTCTCTTTTACTTATATGTGAAGAACTTTGGGTGTAGGGACAATTCTGGCATTGTGCAAGCTACAGATTATGAACCAAAGCACAAGTCACCAGGACTCCTGGAGGACAAAACTTTGTGTTGTGTCACTTCCCACTGCACCATCCTATTCTAGGAAAGGATCCACATGTGACTGTCTCTCATTGTCACCTCCCTACTCTGGTTTCAAGGAGTTGAAATGGAAAAGTACAAGAGCAACTCTATCCATCTTCCCTTACCTCTCACTGAATCACCTTGCCAAATATAGTTGCTGCCTTCTGTCTGTTCCTGTGCTTGTCTAGAAGAGACCTGTCCCCTGAGCCTGCCTGCCTTGTTTTGTCCTGAATAGGTGTAAATGGAGACAGTGGTATGCATTGTGATTAGTGACTTCTAGATTGAATTATAGGCCCAGTGCCTGCAGGGCTTCTAACTTACTTCCCTGCAGGAAAAGATGGCATCCAGCAGGGGTTTTCAGCTGGGGCTGGAGAGGTAAGGATGCCTCCAGTGGCAGGGAGGAACCTGGAAGCTTCCCTGGTTTTCTAGAAGTGTCATGTTAGATTGACTTGCTTATTTTTGTCTGTCTGTCTGTCTGTCTGTCTCCCTATCTCTACATATCATTTACCTATTGTTCTATCATCCTTATATGTATGTATGTATGTATGTATGTGTGTGTGTATGTATGAATGTGTGTATATATTTATGTGTATGTCTGTTGTCTTTCTTCTTCTATCAATTTTTTATCTCCTTTTGATAGACTCCAAAGGACAGTGATATTTCTGTGTGCTAGCTTTTTTACAAAACTGTTCTTTTGACTGGCAGATCCCTCTTTTCCTGAGTGACCTTAGAACAAGAATTTGGTGTAACAAAGTGGGGGATGTGGTCATGGAGGTAGTTACACCCCACATATTCCTCCATAAACACTCACCATATAGCTGTTTAAGAGTGGATCCAGTTCTATTGTTGCTTCACAAGCCCATTATCAAGAACACCTCACAGTAATGAATGACTTAAAAAAGCAGGCAGTTTAGGACAGTGATAGTAAATAATGGGTACATCAATTGCTTTAGTCCTTTTTTACTCTCTCCAAGCTCTAGACTAATGATGGTACACTCATAAAACGACCTCAGAGCAGCCAATCCCTGAAAAATAATGCAAGGAGTACAGGTTTTTTTCTTTTGCCAAGATGTACTCTTGATTATTTCTTGGTAATTAGAAGTAGCTTTGGACAGCATACAAATTGGAGATTTTTCCTTTAATAGTATTTCCTTTGCTTTTGTGACCACATTTCTTATGTCTTAACAGTTTATTATATAGGAGAACAGATTCCTTTAGATAAAATTGTCATGGTGACTTCACAATATTAGTTTCTTTCCTTAGGTATATGCCTTCCAATAGTTCTATTCTAAATGTGGAAGACTTTGACTGAACGATGAGGATCTGTGATCTCACTGGGTAGGTCAGTACTAATGGATGTTCAGGGCAGTTATCCCTCTGGGGACCCACAAATAGTTGCTGCAGGCAGCATCCTTATTATGTTTATACTGGAGGCTGCTTTTAAATATAGTTAAATATATCAAGTTTTCATTCTATTATTAGCATGATCATAGAACAAGTTACATGAGCTGATTTGAGGAAAGCAAAAAATACAGTTTGTAAAGAAAGGTAGAAGGTTTGAAACTTATTCAGTGTGTTCACCTCTCTGAAGGACTGGGTAATAATCTCAATTCAGCATTTCCTTGATTTTTGAGACTTTAAAAATTCTTACCATTTTCTTTAATTGTAGAATAAGCTAACAGGCTTATGGAAGAAACATTAGATGGTAGAACACAGAGTTTTTGGTTTTTTAGGTAGTCATTTAGAAAATAGAATCCTGTCATTTGAATTGTAGTCAGAGGAACCATAAACACACACCTCCTTGATATTCTAGACAGTAGGAATTCATAAGCCTGTTCTCCTATCATTTCTGATTGGTCATCAAGCCATAAGAGACATCTAATCTCTTTAGAATCTCTGTGAGCTGTATAAACCTCAGAAAGGACAGTGTGTGGGCTGGGCTTTGGTGCACTTTAGCCTTCATTTCTCTTTGATTTTTTTGCTCTCTAATTTTAGATATGCTTTTCTGGATATTAGCAAAAGAATAAAAGCTGTTCACCATTCTCTGTGATATTCTCTTATTTCCCATTCACTCTCTGGCCTCTTGGTTCTGGGCTACTTGCCTTCCCTCTGGCTGCCAGGCACAAGTACTCTCAAGGCAACTGTGTCTAGCACTGGCTTTCATTTAGTTCTGTCTTGGCCACATGACCCACCCTGGTGACTCAGTGTAGATGGCTGGAATAACCAGTACATTAAATCCATGTCAATTATAGCATGCTGTGTACATTATGATCCATTTTGTTGTACCTGTATATTGTGATATATTCCCATATATCCCCACTAGGTTCTTCAGAGACTGTAACCTGCATACCCATTCCTATGTTTGTGGTGATGGAAAGAAGGGCTTGGGAGGGGTTTAACAAAGTTACAGTATTTTAGAGTGATCATTCAGTTAGATGACCCTGATATACCACCATGAATCAATTGTCTTTTTGACCCATCATCCAGAAATTCCCTCTGCAAACTGCAGCATGAGTTTTTATCTCTCTCTGCTCCCAGAGAGCCCTGAGTATAACCTCTTTGTAAAGTGTGACTCATAGACACTTGTTTTAGATAACTGAGACAATTTTTATAGTGTTCTAAAATAAAACCTCATAAATAATAATTAATAATAATAATAGTAATAATAAACAAAACCATTTGTGGCTAATGTTTAACTAGAGCTGGCTTTGTTTACTATAAGAATGCAGCTGCCAATGCTTTCATTGTTCACAGCATCTGGCATCTGGGCAAGACTGTTTTGGTTACTTATACTATTGACCTAAGAAACTCAAGGAAGAAAGCTTTAGTCTGCCTCACAATTTGAGGATACAGTGTTCCATGGTAGGGAAGACATGATGGCAGGTTCTTGATGTAACTAGTCACATCGGATCTGCAGCCAGGAAGCAGAGAGAGTTGAATTCTGATGTTCATCTCACTTTGTCTTTGTCTTTTGCTTTTAAAATTTTAAAATATTTCATTGTTATTTATTTATTTTACATTCTTATTGCAGCTTCTTTCCCCTTCTCTCCTCCCCCCATCCATCCTTTCTCCCCTTCTCCTCAGAAAGGGGAGGCCTCCCATGGATTTCAACCAGCCTTGGCATGTCAAGGTACAGTAAGCCTACATGTCTCTTCTTCTATTAAGGCTAGAAGAGGCAGCTCAGTTAGGGGAAAGGAATCCAAAGACAGGCTATGGAGTTGGAGACAGCTTCCACTCCCATTTTAGGAGTCTCTCATGAAGATCCAGTTGCACAACTCTCATATATGTGCATAAGGCCCAGGTCTGACCCATTCATGCTTTTTGGTTGGCAGTTCAGTCTCTATAAACCACTATGGGCCCAGATTAGTTGATTCTGTAGGGCTTTTTGTGTGTGTGTGTGTGTGATGTTCTTGACCCCTCTGTCTCCTTCAATCCTTCCTCACCATCTCCTGTAGGATTCCTCAAGCTGTACTTCATGTTTGGATGTGGGTCTTTGCATCAGTTTCCACTAGCTGCTGGGCAAAGCTTCTCTGATGACAGCTATGCTAGGCTACCCTCTACAAGTATAGCAGAATATCAGGATTAGTGTCAGGAGTGGGGTCATTTTGTCTATTTCATCTAGTCTCAGACCACAGTTCATGGGATGGTGCTGGCCACAGCAAGTGAGTCTTCGCACCTCAATTAACCTAATTTAGATATTGTCTCACAGGCTTGCCCGGAGATCTGTCTCCTAGGTAATACTAGATATAAGCAGTTGACAATTATGATTAATCATCACAAATATACATTATGCTCAGCATATTAACCATTTTAAGTAGTTGGGTTGGTAATGCTGTATATATTCACATTATCATATAATTCATCTCTCAAACTTCTTCACTACCCAAGAACAGTAGGCTACACCTACTAAACATCTTCTCCATGCCCCTCTCAACTTGTCCAGCCCTTAGTAAGCATATACCTGGTCTCACATTTTGGATACAACATGTAAATACAATAACAGAACATCCATCCTGGCTTATTCATTTAGCATGATGTTCTAAGATTTCTTCCTTTATAATTTCTTGCATAATCATGGGCACTTTAGGTATATTTTACATATACATATAATTATATATTTTGTATCTACACATCAGTTGTAAACCCTGTTTCCTTTTATTTCTACAGTATTTTAATAATATTTTAATGACTGTAGTTGTAGGATGCGTCTCAATACATTTGGATACATAATCAAAAGGAGAAATCACATGGTGATTTCATTTATTTATTTTCCATGTGCATGTGTGTGTTGCTGCAGATAGAACCAGGGAATTGTGACTGCTATTACTAGGCAAGTATTTCCTACTGAACTACATCCAGAGCCCCTAATAATAATTCAAATGCTATTTTCTTTAGGAAATTCCAATATGCATACCTCATTTTACATTCCCATATATATTAGATATAGAGTATGGTATACAAGGCTCTTTATTTATTGTCTTCTTACTCTTGTGTAGATTTTACAACATGGTAAAATAAAGTCTTTTGGCCATGTACATAAGGGCTCATTTCTCACAGTTGTGTTTCACTGGCTAATTTTTTCTATTTCTTTTTAATTATTCTTCTCTCATACAATCCATCTCAACTGCAGCCTCTCCTCCCTCACCTCCTCCCGGTCCTCTTCCCACGTCCCATATCCCCCAGGTCACTGCTCTTCAGTTTCTCTTTAGAAAAGAGGAGTGATATCAACTAAACCTGGCATAACAAGTTGCTGAATTCTACAGTCATCTCTGTTCCATAGCCACACTCTGAAATGCCCGTTTTCTCCCATTGATTTGTGCTTTCCATCTTCCAGCCCCCAGTCTTCCTCCACCCACCCCCCTCTGGTGACTTTCTCTTCCTTTTCTTCATAATTAACTTTAGTTTTTCAAGAACAGATAGAACCCACCTGCTAGATGTGCCCTTTCTAGATTGCTCACTTCATGCAGGAACATTTGGTTAGAAAAGGCATGCCTCGGTTGGACACCTTGGCATGCTAACATGTAGGAGAATTATCTTTTTCTTTGCTATGTAGCTAAGAAATAACTTGAGCATCAGGCAAACTGAATTTTAGAAGCTAACAAGAGTTTTATCTTCTGCCTCTGCTCTGCTATAACGTGTCTCTTTTGGCATTTAAATAATGTTGTGGAATCCTTATTAAATAATTGGCTTCCAGGATGGAGTTTATGTTCCGCGTCCAATGGATAAGGTCATTGGTGTATTTGGAAAAGGGCTTGACTTTACCAAGCTGTAGGACATTTAGTCAGAATTCCTGAGCAATGGGTATTTCCTTTTGAAATAGGTTGGCTTGGATCAAAGCTAATATTTTCTCTGTGGAACAAACCTCACTTTAGTTGAAGTAGATTGTGTCATACCATGGTCTGCCTCTCTACCAGGGGTACATGGGTGTCATCAGCAATTGGCTCAGAGGAGGCAAGGCAAAGTCCTGAGATGAATGCTGTGGTTCTCAGTCACCTCTCTGGGTACCCAGGCACCACTGCCTATATATTCCTGGATAGGAAGTAAGAAACAGGGGTCCAAGATCCATCTTTCCCCACAGGGCAGAGCCCAGGATAAGCAAGATCTGTTCTGACTGGGAGAGAGTGCTGAGTATCAGAGAGGCTGAAGAAGAGAAAGCCTTTGGGAGTCTTAAGTATGGCTCTTTTAGGCTAAGATATTTTCCATGGTGATTTGTTGTTGTTGTTGTTTTGTTTTGTTTTAATTTTTTGTTTCTTTTTTTTTTGATACTTTATTTACATTTCAAATGTTTCCCCCTTTCCAAGTCTCCCCTTTGGAAACCTCCGATCGCATCCCCCCTCCCTCTGCCTCTATGAGGGTACTCCCCCACCCATCCACTCCTGTCTTCCCTCCCTGGCATTCCCCTATACTGGGGCATCTAATACCCTCAGGCCCAAGGGATAATCTGTGCTCCTTCATATTGCCTTTTTTGGTGGTGGAGGTGAATCCATATACTTTATTTGGGTTGAACGAGAGATTATATACTTCAGGAGGAAGGGCATGGGGATACATAGGAAGAGAAGATCATTGGCTGAAGGCTTAGGGTATTTAAATGTTTCATTAGCATGGGGAAGAATTTCAGGAAAGTCTGGTGCTAGCTGAATGGGTTCTTATTGGGAGAAAGGAAGTTGAACTTGTGATCTTAACCAAGGCTAGGTGACATTCTGCAGGTCAAGATACAACTTGGTTTTGTTTTTTAAATTGCCCAGACAAGGTCAGAGAAGGAGAAGCCCTTCCAATGAAGGGAGTCCTTCATATAATCTGAGCCCCAGAAAGCTCTCTTGTCAATGGTAGATTTTGACCTTAGCAGAGTTTTCCCACAAGATTGCATATAATATGTATGTACATATGTATGTATGTATGTAAGTATGACAACCAGATGACAGCTAGTGCTTAGTAGGGCTGAGAGATGAAAGGAATGACAATTATCTGGCTTAGTTTTTGACACATTTTCCAGTTGTTTCTGGGTCACCAAGCTAAGATGCTTGGTTTTGTAGCAAGACACACCCTCCGGGGATATCTATGCTTATCATGAGGGTCCTTTTATCTCTGGAAGTCAGGAAGGAGGGAAAAGGGAGAGTCAGCCTTGAGCTATTCTTACAACTTTTCTTATTGGCCTACAATTTTCAATATTGTAAAAGCATCTTTAGTAGATTACAGCATGTTTGTATTTAAGATTATAATCAGCCAGCTTTTAACAGGTAACCACACCCCCGGTCTGCCTCACAAAAGAAGAATTTAATGGGCTCATTTTGAAGAAACATTCTCAATATGAAAAAAGTGGTTATGTCTTTTGGTTTCACAATTGATAGAGGAAATAAGCATATTTTACACATATGTTTAAATATCTGGGGTTCAGAACTGGTCAATATACTTCTTATTTTGATTTAAAGAAGTATAACATGAAGAGATACAAATAGGAAGAGAAATAAATGTTTTAATAGAAAAAGTAATAAAAAAATTTGATTACAAATTTTAAAGAGCCTAACTCAATGGGTTGACAGGAAGTATCACAAAATATAAAGATGCAAATGGAAAAATACATTGGAAATTCAAGATGCTGTTTTCCCTCTTTATTTTTATCATAAAATCATGAAATGTTCTATGAACATGAGTGAGCTAAAGAAATATCAGCAGAATATTAGTTGCTAGAGAAACAGAAATGAAATCAAGGGGTGAGATTTATCATCTTCTTTCTTTAACTTGAACCCCTGCTGTACTGTAAACGTAATAACCATCAACATGAAAAATGTAACAGATTGATAATGCCATTGAGTTTTAATTAAACCACTGAAATGAAAAGGGCCCAGATGGATAACTGGGAAATGTAGTTATCCTTTCTGAAATGAGCAGGAGTACCCGTTTGCTCAGTTCCTTAGGAATTAATGTTCTGCCAAAAACAGTGCCCCATCAGAAGACTTCCTAGAAATTAATCATTTCAGTTTACAAAACAGATGGCCACTTTACTTTATTCAGTTTAGTTTTAAAACACTTATCACTCAAAAGCAGCTATTGTCTCCATCCTGTCTTGGCCATCCCATGTCTGAGGCTTTCTACTTAAATACATTAATACTAGTAAAGTGTATGAGTTATTTGCCTGGGAAGTCATTGGTCTGATATATTTTCTTCAAAATGTCAGGGATCAGTGTGTGATTCTTACTAGTTGTAGGTTCTGTGAATTTGCAAATAGAAGTGAATTAAATTTCAGCCACAGAACCCATTTCAGTGGGAAGCTTTCAGCCCTTTGTCATATTGGCAGCTACCCATACTTGGTCAGTTAAGGCCCAAAGAAATGGTGTGCTTACTTATTAGTTTGATGGAAATTTGTACTGGCTATTTAAGATTTGGCAGCTAAGGCTCTCAGACATCTGTAGGACACATTGCTGGTATCTACACTAGCAGATTGCTCACCTGCTTTCCAACCACAGCCTTAGATCAGCCTGTGGGGCAGTGCTTGCTATGTAGCTGCTGCAAGCTTATGCATATTTCCAGGTCTGAACCCTGTCAAATGACTATACAAAGATGACCTTTACCCAGTAGCAAAACTGGACTTAAATGTTGAATTTGAAAGATAACATTTTCATGACAGCTACAGAGAAATGACACATATGAGTTTAATCACAGAACAATTCTGTTGTACTTTTCTACTACTTAACTATTTAGGATACAGAAGAGGATGATCTTTGGTCTGCAAAGAGCGTGAAAACAGAGTGTTTACTATGTCTGACACCATGAGAAAGAAATCTCTTAGATATGCTTGTGCATTGAAGCATTTGTGATCTCCATAGAGAGATGGCAGAACTAAGAAGGAATAACAAATTGGCATGCAACAGAGTTTATGCGGATGCTGTAAGAATTCAGGGAAGAGACCTCAGTCAGAGTTGCTTGTAAAAATAGAACAGAGTTGGAACATTTGACTGTGTGGAGTTACTGGATTTAATGGAGAGGATAGACTATCTGAGGCAGTGAGATTAGCATAACCGGAGGCATGGCAGAAAATGTGCCTTGGGCAGGCAATTTTAAGTATCCTAGAAGAAACATTAGTTTCCTAGAAACATCAGTATCTTAGAAAAAGGAGTAGTAGCAGAGAAGTGTAGTGAGATAAGGCAGAACATGACACTGAAGAAGTTACAAAGCTAAGTGGCAGTGGTTTGATGTCTCAGTGACAGGTGAGGCAAAGCTCCTGTTGATTTGTAAAACTGAGTAATAGTAAAGCTTAGTGGGGGGAGGAAAATCTGAAAGTGGTACTCAGCTATTGTATCTGGAGTTATGGAGGCTGATAATGTATTTGAAGATCAATTAGTTATTTGTAACATTAAACAGAGATAAAGGTATATCAACCGCAGATAGTGGGGAATCCAAGATGTTGGCAAGGTCTTATAGTTACCATCATCTGTATCTGTTCTGGGAGATGGCCTAGCTCCCAATGTACAGTGTGCAAGACAGTCATTCATTCACAATGACTGTTTATCTCAGTGTTGGCCAATAAGATTTACTTCCCAGATTTTTGTCTGATTTGTTAGGAAAAGTCTGTTTTCCTCAGATCATAAAATGGAAATCCAGGGCTTGAGATTGATAAAAAACAAACAAACAAACAAAAAAAACAAAAAAAACCCTACATAAAAGTTGGTCATGGTGGACTGTGTCTGTAGTCCCAGTACTGATGGTTAGGGAAAGAGACAGGCACATCATTGGAGTTCACTGGTCAACTAGTCTAGTTAATCAGAGTGCTTCAGGGTCGATGAAAGACACTGTCTCAAAAACTAAGGCAGAGGGCTGGCAAGATGGATCAGTGCTGCCTAGCCAGATGATCTAATTCAATCTATGGAAACTACATAGTAGAAGAAAAAAAACCTGACTTTTGTAGACATTGTCCTTTGACCTTTACATGTGTGTCATGGCATGTTGGCATGTGCATAATAAAAAAATAAGATGAGGCTTAAATGAGGAGATCAGTCTTGGATCTCTGACTTCCACGTGTATAAACACACACGTGAGTGTGTACCTCTGTACCCAAACCCACATGCATATGCTACAAATCCTCGCTCACATGACAGTATCTCTCTGCCAACTATTATAATAACTTCCCAGAATACAAGTCTGAGAGACAAAGCCAGAATTCAGAAAAACGTCGTGATTATATCAAGCACTAGAGAGTTAGAAAGGAAACATATGCATATGTGTGAATATGTATATTTATGCATGTAAACATTCTGCAAATATTGGTACTGCTCTAGAATACAAGCCTCTCTAGCCACATTTTGCATATGAGGACATCCATGCTCAGAAAACTTAGCAGCATGGCCAAGGCTAAATATATACATACAAAGTCGATTAAGCATTGAAACCTAAATTTGATTCCAAATCAGCACTATTTTCTGTTGTAAGGTTGTCTGTCCTTTCTGAAGCTGTGGGTCCTGTTCCAGACTTGAGATTATGCTGATCATGGTAACTGACTTTCTTGGTTCTTCCCTCATGTTGCAAAGACATATTTTTGAAAACAGAACTATGGTGCTATGCCTCTGTGCTGCAGAAAGATTGAGGACAATCCTTCCCCATAGCCCTACCATCTCTAGTAGTATAAAATGTAGGACAATCTTCCTTCTAGGAATAATATTGTAAAGAGTGTTTAGTTAAACACTGGCCGATAACAAAAAAAAAATCTACATAACCTAGGATATGTTCCATACTAAAAACAAAAACAGAAAAACTATTATTGTTAAGCAGAAGAGTAAAATGAGAGGAGGAGGAGGAGGAAGAGGAAGAGGAAGAAGAGAAGTTATAGCTGTCTTAGTAGAAGGAAACAGTTTTAGAGATTATGAGTCTTCTTCATAGTGGGTTTCCTTGCACAGTCTTGACGTAAGGCCTTCTGCTTCTCTTATTTATCTTGTTTTGTCCTGTTTGGTTGTTGTCTTTTGGAGGCCTGCTCTTTTCTGAAGGGAAATGAAGGAGGAAATGGATCTGAGGATGATTTTGGAGGGTAGGGAGCTATAGTTTGTATGAGAAAAGAATCTTTTCAATAAAAATACTAATATAATGTTGAGAGTAAATCTTTGGATATATTTGAATTATCATTAGTGAAAATTTACTAGATCTAAATATTTTAAAACTTTTTTTTCATTTTTTTCATACTTTATTTACATTTCAAATGTTTCCCCCTTTCCAGATCTACCCTTTGGATAGATCCCTTCCCCTCCCCCTGCCACTATGGGAGTATTCTCCCATCCACCCACCCACCCACTCTCATCTTTCCTCCTTGGCATTCTCCTATACTGGGGGATCTAACACCCTCAGGCCGAAGGGCATCTCTTCCCCCTGATAGCTAAGAAGACCCTCCTCTGCCACATATGTGGCCAGCACCATGGGTTCCGTCATGTATATTCTTTGGTTGGCGATTCAGTCTCCAGGAGTATCGAGGGGTCAGGCCAGTTGCCACTGTTGCTCCCTACATGGGGATGCACACTCCCTCAGCTCCTTCAGTCCCTTCTCCAAATCCTCCATCTGGGACCTCACACTCAGCCCTACTGTTGCTGTGAAGGGCCTCTTGGGTATTTCAAACTTTTGGGCTAATAGCCACTTAACAATGAGTACATGCCATGTTCATAATTTTCTGACTGTGTTACCTCACTCAGGATGATATTTTCACGTTCCATCCATTTGTCTGCAAATTTCATGAAGTCACTGTTTTTAATAGCTGAGTAGTATTCCATTGTGTAAATGTACCACATTTTCTGTATCCATTCCTCTGTTGAGGGACATCTGGGTTGTTTCCAGTTTCTGGCTATTATAAATATGGCTGCTATGAACATAGTTGAACATGTGTCTTTATTACATATTGGAGCATCTTCAAGGTATATGCCCAGGAGTGGAATAGCTGGGTCCTCAGGTAGTAGTATGTTCATTTTTTCTGAGGGTCCACCAAACTGATTTCCAGAGAGGTTGTATCAGCTTGCATTCCCACCAGCAACGGAGGAGTGTTTCTCTTTCTCCACATCCTCGCCAACATCCGCTGTCACCTGGGTTTCTGATCTCAGCCATTCTGACTGGTGTGAGGTGGAATCTCAGGGTTATTTTGATTTGCATTTCCAAGACGACTAAGGATGTTGAGCATTTCTTTAGGTGCTTCTAAGCCGTTTTGAGTTTCCTCAGTTGAGAATTCTCTGTTTAGCTCTTTTCCCCATTTTTTGATAGGGTTAATTGGATCTCTGGAGTCTAGCTTCTTGAGTTCTTTGTATACCTTGGATATTAGCCCTCTATGAGATGTAGGATTGGTAAAGATCTTTTCCCAATCTTTAGGTTGCTGTTTTGTCCTATTTACAGTGTCCTTTGCCTTACAGAAGCTTTGAAATTTCATGAGGTCCCATTTGTCTATTCTTGATCTTAGAGCACAAACCATTGGTGTTCTGTTCAGGAACTTTCCCCCTGTGCCCATGTGTTCAAGACTTTTCCCTACTTTCTCTTCTACTAGATTCAGTGTATCTGGTTTTATGTGGAGATCCTTGATCCACTTGGACTTGAGCTTTGTACAGGGAGTTGTGAATGGATCAATTTGCATTCTTCTACATGTAGACCGGCAGTTGAACTAGCACCATTTGTTGAAGATGCTGTCTTTTTTCCACTGGATGGTTTTAGCTCCTTTGTCAAAGATCAAGTGACCATAAGTGTTTGGGTTCATTTCGGGATCTTCACAATATAAAATATCTTGGTGTGACTCTAACCAAACAAGTGAAAGATCTGTATGACAAGAACTTCAAGTCCCTGAAGAAAGATATCGAAGAAGACCTCAGAAGATGGAAAGATCTCCCATGCTCATGGATTGGCAGGATTAATATAGTTAAAATGGCCATATTGCCAAAAACAATCTATAGATTCAATGCAATCCCCATCAAAATCCCAACTCAATTCTTCGTTGACTTAGAAACAGCAATTCTCAAATTCATGTGGAATAACAAAAAACCCAGGATAGCAAAAACTATTTTCAACAATAAAAGGACTTCTGGGGGAATCAGTGTCCCTGACCTCAAGCTATACTACAGAGCAGTTGCGATAAAAACTGCATGGTATTGGTACAGTGACAGGCAGGTAGATCAATGTAATAGAATTTAAAATGTTTTTGATTACTTTTTAATTGCATGTATGTGTGTGTATATGTGTGATATGGGTATATGTATGTGTCTATGCATGTGGTCTGTGTGTATATGTTTGTGTGTGCATGTATGTGTGTGTATGAGTGTATGTATATGTGTGTTCACCTCTGTGTGTGTGTGTGTGTATGTGTGTGTATGTGTTGTGCATGAAGATTGAGATAGGCTTGAACATGCAAGTGGTACTCTATGAAGTATTAAGAAGCTCTCAGATCCCTCTGGATGCAATGTTACAGATGGCTATGATCTTCTTGATATAGTCCTGGGAACTGAATCTTGATCTTCTTTAAGAGCAGGGGACCCAAATTATCCTAAGCCATTCTCATCTCTATGATCAGTATTCAAAAAAAAAATAAAAGCTTTATGTAGGTAATTCTGGTTTTGATTATTTACTATACTTGTGGATTACTTTTTCCTTGTTATATACACAGTGCTCTGCGTATAACTGCTCAACTACAGAGAATTTTCTGATTTTAGGGTTGTCTAAAATAATGTAGTGAAAACTTAACTTTAAATTTTGAACTTTAACCTTTTCTTGGATTAGCCTTCCTATGATTAGATAATCCCAAGGCTATAAGACAGGAGCTGGTAAACCAACACTTTTAGTTCACAGTCATTGGGCTAGAAATCTTGGTAGATGAGGTATATTAAATGCATTTTCAACTCATGACATTTCTAACTTTAAACTGGTTTTATTAGGATATATACATATTGTAAATTAAAAGATATATATGAATATATCTCAGTTTAGAAGTCTGCTGTAATTTAATTACTTGCCTGAACTTAACTTAATAGGTTAGTAGTTCATGTAGCTCACTGTAGGTAAGAATGAGACAAAACTGTTGCTTATTCTCTCAAGCACATTTACTAAAAGTTGCAAGAATTATAGAGAGTAGAAAGGGATAGTAGGGGCTAGAGAGAGAGCCCAGTGATTAAGAGTGCATGTTATTCTTCCACAAGTGCTATGTTCAGTTCCCAGCACACATATCAAGCAGATCAAAACTGTCCTTAACTGTAGCTCCAGGAGATCTAACACTTTCTTCTGGCCTCTGGAGGCACTGTGGTGTGCATATGTACAAATCCATACATAGACATACATGTATACACATAATTAATAAATTATTAAAAATAAACTAGTTAGTAAATTAATAAATAAAATTCGTCTTTTAAAAGAGAAAAGGAGGATTGTTAGTTATGTGACTAAACCTTAAACCTAATTCTTCAGTCAGAATTGTTTGAATTGTGAAAAGAAGATGCAGGAACCTTGGAAATAAGGTGAAGATCAGTAGCAGTAGAGAGACTGGAGAAAGCCTGAAGCTTGGCAGTTCCTGCCCCACCCACCATGGGTGATAAGAGCTAGGAACGACTTGGTACTGCTAAAGCATTGAAGCCAGAAGCCATAAGAAGCCATAACCGTGAGAGGATGACAGGATTTATAAGTCTGATTTCTGTTATTTAGGTAATATCTTAATATTAATTCTTACTCATTGAGTAATTTCTCCATTTATAGGCTCTCCATCTGAAACTCTGTCTCTTTGTCAGCCTCTCTTTCCTATTCAATATTTTTCTTAATGTGTTCTTAACAAGAAAATAAAGGACAAGCTCATATCTATTGTGATGGCTACCTTGTGTCTATCACCAACCATTCTTGGTTGGTGAAAAGACTGCTGATACATTTCTTTAATATATTGCTAAAGGATTTCTATTATTATAATACTCTATTATATAGTCAATTACTTGTACCCCCTTGATTACTTCTTATCATTTATTCTTCATCATTATCATGGAAATCAAGGGGTTACTCATACCTTTGCATCCTTGTTGTAATTGTGTGAACCCAAATGGTGAATCTAGTTGAAAATTTTGACCTGTTCCTTATCTCTTTCACTGGCCTAAACTGGCAGATGTGTGAGAGCCCAGTGTAAAACCAGGTGTGTCTTCCAGACTTGTAATAGCTCCTGTGTGCTATTAACTAGCGTTCTGAGCTAGAAGTGTGTTAGTTTCCCTCATTGAATAAAAACTGCATCAGCTCAAAAATCAGATTGTTTGCAGGACAGCTTTTCTTCATAAGCCCTGTTCACACAAAAGGCATTAGTCTAATTAAATTAGGGGCTATTAAATCTACAAATTAGCATACTAAGTTAGAAAAATCAATATCTTATTAGTTTCATAATCTTTTATCTAACTCCTCTTGAATTTTGTTTCTGAACTTTTTTGGGGTAGTAAATGACATGAGAATTGATTTAAAGCTTTCCAAAAATTGGTGATCAATAATTGTTTTCTAGTCACAGAGATATTCATTAACTGCCACACTTACTGCACTGACACATTCTTACTGAAGTCTCTTCTAATCACCACATTATACTTGGCTAGAAACACATTAGCTGTAAAAATTCATGAAATGAGAAACATAACATGATAAAGATTGTGTTTAGGTATCGCTGTTAATGGATTGTGCAGAGCCGTGGAACGCTCTCTCAATTTCAGTAAAAATAAATTTATGTCTTCCATTGTTTTACACTTAAACATGGATAGCTCTGTGCCTTTATCACTGCATAAACAAATTATTGCCAAATGAATGTGTAGGCCCTCGATTTTTTGTATGTCTATCAAAATGTAGGAAGCTCATACTTCCCTTGGATGAAGGTACACTGTAATTGGTTATATTCTAGGGACGGTGGAAATTTAAAAAAAGAAGAGATTATTTAGTATCATGTACTTGAGAAAATGACTGTCCTACAGCAACAAAGAATTGGGCACATGTATGTTACTTTTTAATTTTGGTTTTAAAGATTTCCTTTGCTGTGTCTTTGTGTGTGCCTGTGTGAGTGTATGTAACGGGTGTGCAGGTACTTGTAGAGACCAGAAGAGATTGTCAGATTCCCTGGAGCTGGAATTACCTGTTATTGTGAGATGCCCCATGGAGATGCTGGGAATTGTACTTGAGTCTTCTGAAAGTGTAGTAAGTACTCAAAACTACTGTGTAACTTCTCCAGACCCCAAATAGAATTTAAAACATGATATCTCTTTTGGGGTATATTTATATTTTTAAATAATTTTAGCTTATTGCAGAATTTCTACCAATTTGTTCCATAAAATGTGAAATCATTTGTATTTATATTTTTTCCAAAGTATCACCAGAAAATTAACTAATTCATATACAAATTAGTACTGATTTGTGATTCATTATTTCTGGAGCTTTCAAGAAACCTTTAAAGTTACAGTCACTATTAAAGACATTTATATTTCTCTGGGATAACTATATTATTTACCAGGACTCTGATCCTGGGAAGGGACTTATGGATTGAAAGAAAACTAGAGAATATATTTAAGAAAGCATGTAAAGAGTATTGTGAAATAGTGTCACTATAAAACTAACTTCTTTTAAATAATTTGACAATAGTTAATATTTGTATTTATACATGTATAGAACAGTGATTCTCCACATTTTGAGATATTTATTTAATTAATTCAGACAAAATCTCTCTGTGTATCCAAGGTTAGCCTGGAAATCACTGTGTCCTAGGATGATGGCCTTACATTTTTCTTGATTGTAGACATGCTAGACATGTTAGGGCTGTCTAAGTTCCGCAAATGGGAAGGCTCAAAGTAAATGATATTAATTAGGGCAAGTATTTTCTATGGGATAAAATGGAAGCCAGAAATACTCCCTTTTTGGCTGATGACATCTCCCACTTGGTAAAGTGCCTGCTGTGGCAGGGTAAGGGCCTGAGTTCTGATCCACAGAGCCATGTAATAAAGGGCAGGAAAGACACTCACTGTGATCTCAGAGGTGTGGATCTCTGGGCCTTATGTACAAGCCCATAGGGAATCTGCAGATTCAGTGAGAAACCCATCTCAAAGAGGTGGAAAGAGATAATGGAAGATAATTACACACACATGCACACGCACACACACACACGCACAGGCACATACTGTAACAGTACATAAATACACATTGTAATATATACACTATCACACTATACAGACAAATACACACACAGTGAACACACATATTTAACACATATTCACACACACACTGTTATAGTATATATACACACATATTAACACATACACACACACTGTAACAGTATATACACACACATATTGTCCCATGTACATGGTCACATTACAGACACAAATACATACACATATACCCAGAGAGATATTTCCCCTTTCTTTTAAAAATCTAACCTTTTCACTTTGACTCATTCCCATTACTTTCAAAATACTGTGATTTTATTTATTTTCTATATATTTGTTTTTCTGTATAGTTGCTGTTTATTTAGAGGGGTGGGCATATTTTTTTCCAGTCAAACATAATGTTTTCTTCTTTTCTTATAGCAAAGTCTACCCTGTACCCTGAGACACACTTTCCTTTTGCTCGTCCCCGTGAAGGTTGCACTTAATGTCTCATTGTGTAGACAGGGCTTTGGAAGGGACAAATGCAAGGAGGGTCCAGTTGAAGCTGCCCCATTGTATCTTTTCTATAATAGATCTATTCGATAAACAAGCCCATCTGACATTTTGCAACATCACAGAGGTGACTGAAGAACTAGAATGTTTGTTCATATGCAGACTTAGGTGACTAGACATTTCATGGAAGACAAGAGGAGAGAGATACCACACAGGCTATTACAAACATCAAGGTTCATATGTGTGACTTGAAAATCGTGGCAAGTTTCTGAATTACTCCTGGTGATCAGCAACACACCTCCTCACACAAAATAAGATCGTATGGTCATTTCCTCTAAGCAGTATCCTTTGCGCAGTATCCTTTGTAATGACAAAATCCCTGTCCCTTTCACAGAGGCACCATTTGACTAATTTCCTCGTCCTGGTTTTCTAGAGATTTCTTCATTCAGTTTCTTCACCCAGTCTCCAAGTCCCATGGATCACTCTCTGCATAAGGAATTTATTCACGTTAGCATTCAGGTTGCTGCTACCATCACCACTGTCTCCAAGTTGTTCTCTGATGTGTTGACATGATCTCCCTGGGCAATTTTAGAATACAAGATATGGGAAGCACCCTCCCACCCCTCCAATAGGTGGCAGCAGATAACCATACCATTGTAACCTCATTACTTGTAGCATGGACATCTGTCTATGCTTATCTGACAACTTCACCACTGTGTGCACCATGATTTTACACCACAATTCCTTCCGTGTTGGATGTGTCCTTGGGACATGGACTGGGGGTACATCTTCCTATCAGAATGTATCCAGTTAATCTTTTTATCTCTGACCAATGAAAGCCTTTCTGGGTACTTTGCTTCTTTCTGAATCCATATGGAGTACTGGATCTCACTCTGGGAGACTCTGTTTTCTTCTCTTAGTTTCCCAGTCACATGGCTGTCCTCTGTCATGTGGTCTCTCCTATCCCATCAGAGTGCTGTGATAGTAGCATTCATCACTCTCAGCTCTTGAAGTACCCAGTGGTAGCACACAGCTTTCATTTTTGTACACAGAAGACAGGATTTCTTACCCTGCCTAACCACTAACCTTGCCAGGAAACTGGGTATAATATATTGTCCTTCTAAAGCTAGAGTCTGATCATGTTCTTTTTGATGCAGTCTTAATGCTTGTGACAGTGTGTAGCTGAGACCACCATCCTTGCATCAGGGAAAATGTTTGAAGGTTTTCCACTTTCTGCTCCCTGTTAGGCTTTTAGCTATTATCGTGTCTGAAAGTGAACGGGGAGAGGTAAAACACAGCAAAAATAAGATGATGGGCAGGTGGAAATATTTAGATTTAGTTCATTGCGGTGTTTGAAGAATCACAGAGGTTATTCTTCTTCTCATGGTGTGCAATCTCTGAAATAGGAACCGGTCCTTTCTCTTTTCCTTAAATCCCATAAGTACTCAGGCGATGAAATGTGTTCCAGATGATTTTCAGATTTGTCCGAATCTTCCATAAACAGCACCGTCAATTTTGTAACAATGAAAACCTGTCACATGCCAGTGAGGGGCTGAGTTAGCCTTTAAGTGACTCTGCTATGGGTATGACTCCCTGGAGAATAGAGAGCTTAAAACTAAGCATTTGTGATAATAGACTATTCTGTGGAGAGATTATCCAATTTGCAGATTATTTTGGTTTATCTCTCTCTTCCTTCTGTCTGCCTAGCCTTTGGTCGTTTCCCCTAGTAGAGGCGCTTTCATCTTTGGCAGGAGGGGGCTTGAAAAGGGGGGAAGCTTGAACTGATGTGTGATTCTAAGATGCACATATGAAGTAAGGAGACAAGTAAACTCCAAAATTCTCTGTCATATATGTGGGGAGGGTGGGTAGGTGTGTGTGTGTGTGTGTAGGCGTGTGACATGTACTGGCAGTTGAGAGTTTGGGGGGGATGCTCTGTATGTATAGATTTCTGTACATGCTTATGGGGACCAAGGGACAACTTCAAATGTTCATCAGATGCTATCTACCCTTGGATTTGTTGTTGTTGTTGGCTGGTTGGTTAATTTTGTTTTTGTTGTCATTTTTGAGAACGGATTTCTTTCTCTCAGAGCTTGCTAAGTGACTATATGGACTTGGGAGGGAGCCAAGGGGTTAACCTAGCACTGGGATGCCAGATGTTGTGCCACCACACCTCTCTTTGTTGTAGGTTTGATGATTGAGATAGAATCCTTATATTTACTGAGTAGCTTCTGCACCCTTCACTTTTAGTCTCTATAGATCATGGCTGAGTCTATTGATCACTTCTTTACTTGATGTTGCATCTGTGTTTAAAGCTTGGAATGCTTCTGAGCATAGAAACATATTAGCCCAACTTATACGACTTTTGGTGCTGGCTCTACCTGCTGTGCTCCAGCTCCAGAGCAGGTGTCTGGGAGCCACTGCAGAGGCCATCTGGCTGTCACCTTGGATTCTCATCTGCACCCTTCTTGGAAATTCTGCCTTTATATCTGTGGTGAAAAGCTCAGCTAAATTTTCATGAATATCTCCATCCTGTTGGTAAGCTAAGACTTTCCGTTAGCAGTTCTTGTTCCTTCTCCTGCCAGTAATTTAATAATAATAATAATAATAATAATACCATAGCCTAGCTTAATACAGCCCATAACATATTTAGTAAACATATGAGATCTGTCTTTACTGCCAAACCTTCACAGGTTGACTTTATGTGTGTGCGTGTGTGTGTGTAATTACATGTAAAGGTATACTATACATGTGTGCATGTGTGTATATGAAGGTCAGAGGATAACCCCAGTGTTCTTCTCAGGTAGCATCCATATTTTCTATTCTTTTTCAAACTAGGTCTCTCACTAGCTTTGCCAACATAGCTAGGCTAGCTAGCCAGTAAAAACCAAGTATCTGCTTGTTTTTACTTCCCCAATACTTGCGTGGCTTTAGGGATTGAACTCAGGCTTTCATGCTTGTAGGATAAGAACTCTATCATCTGTAGCCATTGGCTGTCTTAATAATATAAAGTACACAAGACATGTCCTGGCTCACAAACCTGCCAGTGAACCTCGCATCCCCACTATGCGCAGGAAAGCTGATGACTGACTATGGAGATTATCATTACCAATGATCACCGATGCTCCACACCGCATCCTTTATCACCGGGTGCACTCATGCATCCTTGGCCATTTGGACAGTGTCTGAATTATTTATCAGGAAAATTACTCATGGGCTGTCTCTTCCCATTCCATATTACCATTTGGAAAACATGGTTATGTTCCTAAGATGAAGTTGATGGAGAGACTGAGATCCCCAGGAACAAATGACTGTGTTCTACTTTCCTTAGTCCCATCAATTACTTTCACAGTCCCTCCATGGACACCGAGGAAACCTGCTGACCTGTGTTCATTGCTTCCAGTTGATGATGAGCAGAACAAATCAATCACCCACTCTGTTGTAGATTATGTTGTATTTGGAGTCAGTAGTCAGAGAGGTAAAAAATTAAGCTGTGTTGGGTTAGGAAGATGACTCAGTCAGTAGAACATGAGGACGCCTGTTTGATTCCCAGAATCCATCTCAAAAACTGGGGGTGTTGTCCACCAAGAGAAGCAGAGATAGGAGGATCCCTGAGACTCACTTGCCAGCCAGTCTAGCTGAATAAGTGAGCTCCAAATTCAACAAGAAAATTGCTTTGAAGAGTAGTGGAGAGCAATATTGACCTCCAGTCTCCGTGTGCACACATGAACACACACACATCAGCAGGTTATTAGCCTGATACAGACATGCATATTCTGAGACTGGAGGCTAAAACAGTGTTAAAAGCTGTGTGGGCTCCATCTCTGTGCCCCATCTTATTCTTTTCTTTCTTACTCAGTCCAGACCAGTAAGGAATTATAGTGTCCTACTGAGCACCCCTTACTTGGGAAAGGAGTATGCACTAAACAGCTGGCCTTCAAGATGCGAACACACTCTGTAGCCAGGGCTGCTTGATTTTGGGGAATGCCTTTGGAGCTCTCCTCCCCAGCATGTGGCACTACTGGCAGGCTTTAAGAGGGAAAGCACAGTGGGATGTCTGTAGTTAATGGAGGTGCCCTCAGTGAGGATTCTATGTTCCTCTCCCACTTTCTTTTTCACTGTCATCATGAAGTGAGTAGTTTTGCTGTGCTACATGCTTCTGCCATAGTATGTTTTCTCTTGGTAAGACCAAAAGCACTGAGGCCAAGAGCTATGAGCTGGGATTCTAAATCTGTGAGCCAAATAACCTTTTGCTCTTTGCAAGTTGATTGTTTTAGAAACTGATCAACACAATCCTCCTCTATTATTATTATTATTATTATTAATAGTAGTAGTAGTAGTAGTAGTAGTAGTAGTAGTAGTAGTAGTAGTAGCAGCAGCAGCAGCAGCAGCAGTAGTAGTAGTAGTAGTAGCAGTAATAGTAGTGCTATATACATACCCAGAGACAGACAGATAGACACACAGAGGTATGGGGGCATGAGGGATGGAGGGAGAGACAGAGAGACCCACTATGTTTTGCTAATTTATTATTTTTATGGTTTTAAATTTTATTTTATTTTTAAATGTGTGAATGTGTGTTTGGAGGCATATGTACATGTGAGCACAGTTACCAAGGCAAAGCAGATGTCTGAGTTACAGACAGTGTGAGCTGCCCAAATGGATGCTGGGATCTCAACTGGAGTCCTCTACAAGAGCAACAGGCACTCTTAACCAGTCCTGCATTTAACTACTTTTGCTGATTAATATGTCCTGAATATTACTTAAGTAAAAATATTAGCATGATTCCAATTATAATATAGTCAACTGTAGTGAGTAATATTTTTTAAGCAGGATATGTGATTAGAATTCATGTTAATATATACATGTTCTTCTTGCCAAGTAGGACTGGGGAAAGAAGCTTAGATAACATCATCTTGTTCTATAGTCTATAAATGCAAGAGAAAATACAGCATCTCTCTGAAAGGATGGGGGAAAAGTTGTTTAAAATTTCTTACTCAGGATCTCTCCTTGAATTCTGAGCATCATTCTTAGCCCACTTTGCTGGAAATGCAGAATGGCTTTGTCCTAGGGAGAATGCTCTGACATTTTTGATGAGGTTTTCAATTCAGGTGACAAGGCAGTCAAGAGCAGTGTATCGGTTAGTTGCTGGTCAGCAAAAATAACCACAGGGAAGTCCAAAGCACAGAATATGCTACCTATAATACAATTAAGCCATAGTGGGGTTTTTTTTTTTTTTTTTGGACTTTTATATCCGTTGTATTCTAAATGAAGGGAACCCTAAAAAAATGTAAGGTTTGTGATAACATCGTTAAAGTCAGAGCAATGGAACATAGTTCACAGGGTGACAAGGTGGAGATGACACGGGGTTTGAGATGTTCTTTGCCAATGTATTTGTTTTCATGAAGTTCTTCCTGAACTTACTTTGAGTTACTCTTTATAGTTCCTGGGCTAGAGTTCCCATCCAATGCAGGAAGGATAGGCTGGACAGAAGACTTTCTTGTGGCTAATAGTGGAATCTGTTTGGTAAAGATTATTGAAACTTCTGATGTAGAAGTATCAGAGAGGACTTAAGCACAAGTTCATTGTGATCATTGGTGTGTGTGTGTGTGTGTGTGTGTGTGTGTATGTGTGTCTACATAATTATCATAAATTGCCTAACAGACCCAAGTCCATTTAATACTTTTGCTTTTTGTGGATTATTACGCAATCTACATGATTTGATAGCACCTGAGGACCTTTAAATGTCATTCCCAGAGAATCTAAAAGTTTTCTTATTTTATTCAGTTTGATAATGGGACATGATGTTATTATTTTAATGGCCAAGACAAGTTCTCCAGGGCCAATATGAACTTACTGAGCCCATTTCACCTTTGACCCTATACACTCTTTGAAGTTTTGATTCT
Organism: Rhynchomys soricoides; assembly: GCA_019843965.1. Taxonomy (NCBI): domain Eukaryota; kingdom Metazoa; phylum Chordata; class Mammalia; order Rodentia; family Muridae; genus Rhynchomys; species Rhynchomys soricoides. The sequence continues at coordinate 499,062 of JADRCH010000270.1, forward strand.
CTAGGGATTATCTTGGGTACCACTCAGGAAGTGAGTTAGCTTCTCCCTCGTGTGTATGTGAAAGCTGCCATTAGTGGAGATAAAAAAAAAATCAGAAATTACCTGGCATCATTGTTCCAAATTGATTCTTCTGAGCGTAAATTTTATGGTAATATATAACTGTGTCCTATGTAATGTTTTTAAAGTAAAGAATACAAAAGTGTGCAGGGGGTATAGCTAAAAACACATATTCATGGTCCTTCATTCATACTTCATCACTTTCCATTTAGAACAAGGTATTTCCATGAAGTGTTTTCTCTACAGAAATGAAAATCTCTTTTGACATAATTCTGTAGGAAACAGAACCTTATTTATGGGCCTTAACCAGCCAGCTAGTTCTATTATAGTGCTGCTTTGGGTTGGCTTTAGAGAACAGAGTCAAGCTGTCTTAAAGAACTCTCTTCAATGCTCAGAAGGCTTTCTCCTGTTAAGGTATAGCATTCACTACCCAGACAATAAGAGACTCAAACAGGGAATCAGTAAGAGAGAATTTTATTGCTCCCTTTTGAAACTTTACTTGTCCAAATGATGGCACTTTTATGTAGATGTCAGTGGTTGGGCTGATATGGATCAGGTCTGGATGGAGACACAATGGAATAGGAAGTGCTTCAGAACCTTGTCTCTGAACTCAGTATCCCATTCATGGAAAAGGCATCTCATTGGTCCTAAAACACAAGCAAGCACAGAGCCTGAAAATAAGCATTTATTCTTTAAATAACAATAATTAGGATCTTTAAAAGCCTTTCTGTTTTCTTCTGAGACCCTGAGAGCATTACCTTGGCTACTGCACTTGCCTCTTTCTTAGGCATAATCATTCATTAATATCATCCACATTCCTGGTCTGCAATTTGAAGAGATGGGAGGAATTTGCTCAATAAAAGTAATGTTTCAGAAATTCATAAATCTTACCTAGAACTTTGGAGTGGTGACTCAAGATTTTATTTCAGAGTCACAGTCCAGGGAGTGAATGAATTAGATGGTTTATTCAGTTAGTCACTCAAAAATTACACATTAGATTATTTATTGATGTCAGTCAGTCAGTATTGGAATATGAACAAAATTCCTGCAATCACTGGATTCACAATAGTGTAATCAGACATTAAAAAAATAATCATTACACTGTTCATTATGGAATCTCCATTGTGAAATGTACTCCAAAATTGGAAAACTTGATCTAGAAGTTTAATGGAAAGGACAGCCATCAGCTTTGGCAGTTAGAAAGACTTGCTACACAGGCAGGTTTAAGCAGAAATTTGAAGGAAAAAGAGTAAATGTTAGACCACAAAGGTCAAGTGTTTGCAGAGTTTATTTACAGTGTTTCTTGCAGTTAGCACACTGACTGCTTAGTAGGTCTGCCTGTGTGTAAGTCATCACAGACAAGCTTTTTATTTTATTTCTGTTGTATTTTTTCCTGGATTTCTATAGTCTGCTGTAATTGACTATACTTCAGAATTATCAAGCACTAATCAACAAAATTAAGCATTTTGTAATTGAACATTGGTCTCTGGTTTTCTATTGTAATGTTTTGTGTCCTGCAACAATTTGGCTGTTTTTGCTTTGTGTTGGAATATTGTAATCTGGCTTCTTGGTTCCTGGTATCTCTCAATTCCAGATATTTGGGTTAGCATTTCATATACATATGTGTGTTTGTGTGTGTGTGTCTGTGTGTGTACATACATAAATGTGCATTTATATACATGTATACATATACATACACACACACACACAAATTCTATTCCCCTAGTCTCTTCTTCCACCTTCCCCCAACATATCGTCTGTCCGCCTCCTAAACTGATGTCCTTTTATAAAACAAGCAGTCGACCTAGATGCACTTATGTGTATGTGGGCATTCACCAGGTGATGAACAGTGGTTATTCCCATCCTTCAAAGTGACTTTTCCTCTCCCAACAGACATCAGCTCTCCTTAGCTCTATTCCTCAGCTGAAACATGTGATCTTGATTATGTGGAGATTTGGTGCTGGGAACTACAGCTGCTGTAAGCTCGTGGATGGACTAACTGTTTTTTTTTTCTTTTTCTTTTTCTTTTTTTTTAATCAACACGAGTTTATAAAGACCATTCCCAAGCAAACTACTACAGTCAATAAATGGAAAGATGGACTCAATAGTCATTTTTCAAAAGAAGAGGAATAAATGACCACTAAGCACAGTTTTAGCCAACAGCTAATGTCTTACTTTTCTTTTCTTTTCTTTTTTTTTAAACACAGATTCCCTCCTATTCCAAAGGGGAGATCTGGAAAAAGGAAAACATTTGAAATGTAAATAAAGTAGAAAAAATGTAAATTAATTAACAAGAGGACTGTTTTTGATGAGTTGTTTGAGTTCTTGACATTGGGTTTTGAGAGTTTCTTTGTTAGATTAAAATAATTAAATTAAATTATTAAATAAACAAATAATTTTTCTCATTGTAAATAGCTTACAAGGTAGCAAGTTTCGTTCTTGCAATTTAGTATATACTTAACTTTTCTCAGAAGACACTAAGAAGACTGTGTGTGTGTGTGTGTGTGTGTGTGTGTGTGTGTGTAAGAGAGAGAGAGAGGAGGGAGGTAGAGGGAGATAGAGACCGACACACATAGAGACAGACAGAAGTACAGAGAGAGAAAATAAAGAGACATATAGACAAAGTGATAGAAATAGACATACACAGAGGGAGAGACAGAGAAAGAGACAGAAAGACAGAGACAGAGGCAGAGACAGAACATGAACAGTTTATGCAGTGATGGCTTCTGCGGGCCACTGATTACCTCTAGACTCATACTTTGGATAATCCTGCCTTTGCGAGGAATCAAAGACTTGGCAATAAAATTGTGTAGTATGTAAGGTGATTTTGTGAGGCTTGAGTCCCCTGGTAGGGTGGACTTATAAGCAGGAATGTACAGAACTATCATTTGTCCAGATCTTTAATTCGGCAAGTTTTGGTCCATAACAGCAAACTGTTATAGCTTAATTTAGAAAAGCATCCAGTGAAATGAGCTTCACTGCAGAAGGGAGCTGAATTTGATATAACTGACATAATCTACACTGTATAGATCCTTCCTATGTGCTAATGATAGCATCCCATGCTGCTTATAAAAGGAACATTCAGAGAACAAACAAACCAGTTCAGGAGATTCTATCAGAATCAGCCCTGGATTTCCTTTAGATTTGTAATTTTTCCTTAAAAACTATCCATCAGGCAGAGAGTATGAGAGTTGTTGTTTGTTTGTTTATTAAGTTCATTATTTTGAAATTTTCATGATTTAAAAATAACTTATATTGATACAGAAATATAATGTATATGGGAATGTGAGTGTTAAGAAAACATTAAGGGAATTTTATAAAGATGAGGGAGCAGATACACTACACATAAAAATGTTAAGGATATTACTCTTAGGCAGTCTAAATTCAATACATCAGGCATGGAACAAGATTAGATTTACCCCAAATTCCTTAAATATGTAAGGAAACCATTTTCATGAAATCCCAACCTAAACCTTTGATCTCAAAGGTACTTTGTAAAGCAGACATGAATACTTTTCAACTTGGTGTCAGCAAAACAATTCATTTAGCTCTGAGTGAGAAAGGTTCTTAGCCCTTGTTGAGATGGAGAACAGACTGGCAATTTTTACATATCTGACAGAGGTCATTTTTCTGGGAACATCACAAGGGTTTTTGTTGTTATTATTTGTTTATTTGTTTGTTTTTATAGATCTGGCCTCTGCTTTATCTGTCAAGACCTTCTCCTGTAGTTAGGATGTCACATGTGGTATAGGTGCCTTTGTCATTGCTCTGACAAAACTCCTGACAGAGATAATGTAAAGAAAGGAGGGTTTTGCTCAGCTCCATGTAGGTGAGCAGAACATCATGGTGGCAGGTGTGCGGTGTGTATCAGGAGTGCAGTGTGCAGCAGTAATGCTTTGTGCAGCAGCAGTGTGCAGTGTGCAGCAGCAGTGTGTGGTCTACAGCAGAAGTGTAGTATGCAGTTGTAGTGTGTAGTGTGAAGCTGCAGCGTGCAGTAGGAGTATGTAGTACGTAGCAGGAGTACATTGTGCAGCAGCAGTTAGCAGTCTGCAGCTGCAGTGTGAGGTATACAGCAGGAATGCAATGTGCAGAAGAGAATTTTTATTTTCATGTCAGGAAGGAGGGGGGAAACAGGGGAGCAAGGTATAGCGGGTACAGTACAGAGCACACAAAGAGAAACAGAGAGAGAGAGAGAGAGAGAGAGAGAGAGAGAGAGAGAGAACGCTGCCCCAGGGATAAGATCATCTTAAGTAGCTACTTCTAGCAACGTTTTTTACCATTTTGAGATTATAATAAAATCGCACCAATTTTCTCTTCCCTTTCTTCTTTCCAAATCCTCCCACAATACCCCTCCTTGCTCTTTCAAATTCAAGGGCATGCCACTATTCTTGACTACCTCCCAATAATGTGGTGTTCTACTTCCATAAAAGAGCTGATCTAATTAATTTGTTGGTAGGTCAGAGCCTTACTGATGCAATTGTCTCTTGAAAATGCCCTTGAAGACTTATCTAGAGGTGTGCTTCACTAATTTCCTAGCATTTTGTAATCCAGTGAAGTTGACAGTGATCAATGAAGACTAATCATCACAGGTCCCCTACTTGGACCAAAGGACAGCATTAACTAGGTCTGACCAGTTGGTGTCATTTTCCTCTAAGGCTGGTGTTAGCAGAAATAAATCCATCAGTTCCAGGAGAACATCAAGCAAGAGCTTCTAGCAGTTATCCTGATAATACAAGAAGCTTGAGACTAAGCCAAGAGCTAGAGAGCAGGCTGAGTGCCCACACAAGATCCAGATTCTTCTGAATCCACAGCACCCCAGAATTCTAATGCAGAACCCAGAATTCTATGTTGGCTTTTGCATTTGTAAGAGCTGATGACTCATTTTATTTGCCTTTGGCCAGTACAGTGGTCATTATTATGTTCTTTACTTATGAAAGACCTGACCATACAACTTCTTTGGTATAACTGAAGTATTCCTTTTGGTGTTGTTATAATGAATAGAACTTCCTGTGGTTTTGGATTTGCATATGAATCAATTCTTCTATACATTGGGACTTCAGTGATAACCTAGTTTGTTGAGTGCTTGCCTAGCATGCATGAAGCCCTGAGTTTCACACCAAATTCTATAAACTGACCATGGTGGTGTTCTCAGGAGATAAAACCAAGAAGATCAGAAGTTTAAGGCTTCTTGGTTTTATAACAAGTTGAAGTCTAGCCTGGGCTACATGTACATCTGTTTCAAAATATAGAAAGAATGAATTGAAATACCCTCTTTAATGAGAGAGAAATAACATCATAGACACGTCACCACTTTGTGTAATATATCATATCACCTTGTGGATTTAAATGGACAGAATTGCAGCCAGTCATTTTCCACTGCTAGATGGGATCATAGCTAACAAAGGGATGTGCTCAAACTGTAAGGATTAAACTTGATATTTGGTGCTTACAGTGTGTAGATTACATTGATCAGCACTTTCTTCAGCATCTTCAGATTGGTAACTAATGAACGTATTCATTATTTACACACAAAACTGAAAGTGGTGTTTAATATTTCATATATCTCAATCTGGATGGAAAAAGGAAAATAGTTAGAATAATTATTTGTATGTGATATTTAACAGGGTTCACTTTTGTATAATGGCCCTGGATTGTGTGGTAAGCTTCACCAAAACTATTTCTCATTGTAATAACAGCACTTTAGTACATTTATCAAAACAAATTAATAGTCCCCTATTAATTTATATTATGTAAATCTGTTCAAATATATAAGTAATGAATAAAAATGAGAAGAGATAAGAAAGATTTTTAAAGTTCATTAAAATGCAAATATGAAGCTCAACTTTATGGTGCTGGCCACATATGTGGCAGAAGAGGGTCTTGTTAGCCATCAGGGGGAGGAGAGACCCTTGGGCCTGAGGGTGTTAGATCCCCCAGTATAGGAGAATGCCAAGGAGGGAAGAAGAGAGTAGGTGGGTAGGTGGTTGGGAGAATACCCCCATAGTGGCAGGGAGAGGGGAGAGGGAATGGGGAGGTTCCAAAGGGGAGACCTGGAAAGGGGGAAACATTTGAAATGTAAAGAAAGTATGAAAAAAAAAAGACTTCTATGAAATAAAGATTGGTAGTTCTGTCCTTTGAGTAAGCATCAGTATAGATGACTAAAGAATGAGGAACTCTGTGGTTTCTCAGCACATAGGCAAAATAATTTACTGGTGTTGATAAATTACTTTATCAACTTCGTTGTTTTCATTTATATATATGTAGGAATCTTCATGCATGAGTGTGGTTGTCTGCAGAGGCCAGAGGTGTCCATCCTCTGGAAAGTGAGTTACAATCAAGTGTGAGCTCCTGAACATGGGTGCTATGAACCCAACTGGGATCCTCTGCAAGAGCAGTAGACACTCATAAATGTCTCTAAGCCATTTTTTTTTTTAAAGACAAGTTCTCACAATGCAGTTATCTTAGGGTTTCTGTGGCAGTGAGGAGACACCATGACCAAAACCAAAACAAGTTGGTGAGGAAAAGGTTTATTTGGCTTATACTTCTTCATTATAGCCCATCTTTGAAGGAGGAAAGGATAGGAACTCAAACTGGACTGGAACCTGGAGGCAGAAGCTGAGGCAGAGACCACAGAAAGTTGCTGCCTACTGGCTTGTTTCCCATAGCTTGATCAAGTCTGATTTCTTATAGCAACCAGGACCACAAGTCCAGGAATAGAACCACCTACAATAGGCTTGGCCCTCCCACATCAATCACTAATTAAGAAAATGTTTTAAACCAAATCTTATAGAGCCATTTTCCCAATTAATACTCCCTCCATTAAGACAACTCTAGTTTGTGTGTCAATGTAACATCAGTCTAGCCAGCACAGTAGTCCTGACTGGCCTGGAACTCTCTTCATAAGCCAGGCTGGACTTGAACTCACAGAGTTCCACCCATGTTTATCTTCAAAGTACTGAGAGTAGAGGTATGTGTTATCACCCCCACCAGCGAGTTTTATTTGATGATATGATTGGTCTAATAGGTTGAATTCAGAGTCATTGGTTCCCATACAGGATAATTTAAGACAGATACAAAGTCTCCTGAAAATAGGAGGTAAGGGTAACCATAATTCAGGGCTGATGGAAACACAGAGTCAGACATTGACAATGTCTTGGGAAAACACAGACAAGAAAGGTTGTTTCAGAGGAAAGAGGAAGCAGGATGAAAAGAACTGTCACTAATTTGAAGGGACTAGGAAAGTGTTCTTTAGAAAAAATATAATCCTTTAATGGTTTGAATGAAGTTTGCTTGGTAGGGTACTCTGCTTTGGGTCACTATAACAAAAAACCCACCCTTGGGTAGTTTATAAATAATAGAGGTTTATTTTGCTCATGGTTTCAGAGGCTCCATTAGAGAGAGTGGATCGGCATCTGGGGGCCTTTCTTCAGAAGACAGCCAATAGCAAGGATAAGACAGTTTGGTATCTGAAGTCTTCTTTCTTCTTGTTGTAAAGCCACCAATGCCCTCATAGAGACGCTAAGCTCATGACGTCATCCAATCCTAACTACTTCCCAGAGGCCCCTACTTCAAAATACCTTGAATAACACCTTGAACCTATGTGTACATTAACAATCCAGGGTTGGGAACTTGGAGAGATATTTAAACCATATGAGTGAGTAGCCCTATTTAAAGCAGTGTGGGGCTGGGTTATGGGGTGTGAGGCTTATCCTACCACTCATACTAACGATCAGAACACCCAAACAGGAAAGAAATTAATCTACATTGCAGTCTTTCAAAACTCCAAGGTTCCTCTTCACCTATAGGTGGGGATATGTTCTTGGAGATACAGCATAGGGTATCCAGACAGGTAGGGCTGGTTAAGGCTAGTAACAGTGGTAATGTTCATAGGGAAGAGGGGAAAATCTATTTGACTTTTTAGGGTACTTTCCAATTTTGGATTCTGCTATGCTTTTCATCTGCATGACTGGTTTCAAGTGGTATTAGAATCAGAAGCACCAAGAGGTTCCTGAGGTCAGACAGTGTCTCGAGCACATCCCGCAGCCAGGGGCAGTACCGATATCACTGGGCTCTATTATAGATTTCTCAATGATTTCCTGTTTTGATGCCTTGATACTGCAGAGGCTGCCAAGACCTCTCTGACTTGCGATGTTTTGCACAAATGGAGATGGAGAGGTGGGTCACTGCTCTCTTCTCAGGCACTGGCCCCTAACACCTGTTCCCTCTAATGATGGAATCTGTCGAAAGTGAATTACTGAGAGCTCTTCCTACTTCTTGCCACAGAGTTTCTCAGTCTCTGATTTTACCACATCACCTTTGCCCCTAAATTCAGGTTTTATAGAAACCTGATACTTTCTAGATTCTTTGAAAATTACTAGGTTGTCAAAACTTTCATTTCATAAACTTTTTCCAAATAACACATTTGGGTTTGTCAAGGAAATCATCTTGAATGGTCTTTTGATTTTCCAGCAAGGTTGACTGAACTTCCAGTTAATTAAATCTACTATTCTTCTCTAGCCAAATGCATTCTGGTCTAAAATCTGGGCAACTAGAGATAGAGTCTGTAGCTAAGGGAAGTTGGGGAAGTTCTCATGATCCTGCCATTTGTATCTATTATACATTTCAGTTATAGAATTGTATCTGAGCTTATTAGATTTGAATAATGTGTTGGGTGTCTCCAGCCAATTGAAAACTGGAGTGGCTGTAAAGTCCAGTGAAGCTTTCAGATACATGAATCAGATATTAGCTTCAGGGAAGGAGCCAGGGCACTAATCTGGAAAAGGCACTCCAACTCACAATGAGAATTCATGCCTAGATTAGAACTGAGAGGTAGGTAACTAGGCATGCAGAGTGATGGGAAGATGCCAGCCTACTTGGATCTGAAGGGATACTGCTATAGATGGATGACCCATATCTCACGTACGCATCTCAGATGATTAGGAGCCTGGACTACAGTCTTTTCTAATGTCTCCTTAAAATACAGCCCTGTGCTGCTTCAGGGAGTAGATGTGTTCTGATAAGCATGTTGGATGATTTTGCCTCTGTGTGAGTATCATGTGAATAGATATGGAAGACCATGTCACAAGACAAACCAGTTTAATTGGACTGTTGTGGTTTATGAGGTTCACTATGGGCTGGAGCATCCTTATGGTAACAAAGAGTGGGACTGTAAGATGCCCTTTGGGGAGTACTTGAAGATTCACCATGGATCAGAGACTAAGGACATACTAAAGTCAACCACCAGTGAGGTCTGATCTAGTGTAAGAAGATGCCATTGCTTGTATCAGTTGTTCCCTTAAAGGAGTAATGTTTCCTACTGTAGTATTGGTTGGAAGCATTGCCATGACTTTCTGCCATAATCCACATTCATGGCAAGAACTCATTTATGCAAAGGAGGAATTGCAAAAAGAAAGAGAAATGTGGCCAGAATCCTCTGTTAACCTCTGACGTGTAAGGTGAGTAAGAGAAAGAAAGGATGAGTTAGAAGTGTTACTATTTCTTACTGCCAGAAAAATTGAGCAATATAAGCCCCCGTTCCCCCTTAAGGCAATAAATAAACAAATAAATAAAAATAACTAAGTAAAATAAAAATAAGTATAGGTTAGATCTATGTTCAACAGTTCTTTCAAAGATCCAAAACCTTGGAACCCATGGGAAATGTGAAAGTGAGGAGAAAGAATACATGGTAAAATATAATAAGGTAATCCAATATATATATATATATATATTACATTAGAGTTACACAAGGCAAATCAACAGAGGGAAAAGGGCCCAACAGGAGGCACAAATAGTAGAGAGCAAGCTGTTCACAGTTTTTTCAGTTTGTGAAAACACTAAACTGAAAGGTACAGTGTACATGCAGGTCTGTTACCTCCTAGGAGCCTCTTCTAAATGAGAGACAGAAAGGGAGTGTGTCCAAACCAGGGGTGGGGAGGGGTGTGTAAGCAGAGCTGGGAGGAGTAGAGATGAGGAATAGAGACAAATGTAGTCAAATACATTGTATAAGAAAGGAATTTATTTTCAATAAAATGGGAGGGGGAGAATACACCAAAAAGTAATAAAGGATATCCCTCATGTAACTTCAGGCAATCCCAGAAGGTATCTGGGATTCAATGTGCAGATGGGGCCTCAGCAAGTGTCAGGTACAGGAAGTAATGATAGTTTGGACTCACATGAACATACAACACTTGAGCTACTGGAATCAGAGGAGGCTTTTAAAGAAGCAGTGTAAAAGACCATCTCAGTGTGTCTCTGGAGGCTGTGGGACATGGAGTGGGGGCAGTTTGACTAATGTGTAGGTAGAAAAAGTGAGCAATATAAGTCCCCATTTTTTCTTAAGACAAAGGCTGCATAACCTGAGATAGGATGAGGGAACTCAGGCCCAATAGACTGGCTTATCAGTGCGACTAGGAACATGTAGTTGCTGATGTGGGGGTCCTCATACATATCAGTTACTGAGAAACAATAGAGGGAATGGGTGTGAGTAAGGGACCTGGGAATACGAGAAGCTGGGTTTATCCTCAGTTCGCTGGGCCAGATAGGACTGCACTCACAGGAAAATTACAAAAAAGCTGAGAGGTGAAGAGATGGTTCAATGGTTCAGATCTCTTCCAGAGGACCCCAGTTCAATTCTCAAGATGCACGTGGCTACTCGTAGACATCTTTAAGCCCACTCTAACTCTGGTACCCTTTTCTGGCCTCTGTTGATACCAAACATGCATGTGGTACACAGATATAGATGTCAGTAATACATCCATATGAATAAAATAGATAAATCTTTCCAATTTTTAAAAGAAGTTGATCTTACAGGGACTTCTTAATTTATATGAGGTATTTTGTTGAATCTTGTGATGGAACCTTATTTTTGTGACCTATAAGAGTCTATGCCCGATTTAAAATTTCTTCTAGACTAGCATTTAGTGTCTGGAAGAGATAGGGGTAAAGATTTTAAACTTCAGTTTCTGGAAGTTAACTAAGCCAAACAGCATTAGACGGTAACCTATCAAGTCTCAATACAAACTTCTAACTCCTGGAATTGTAAAGTGACAGAATGTTTGGTTTTATGTCATCTATTTTATGGTAATTGGTAATAGGAAAATACAGACATTATGTGTGAAAATATGTGTTTATATACATATGTTTCTTCACAATCTATGTTGTTAAAATTGAAGGTGCTTCCCTGGGAAGCAGCAGAATTTTGGGGATCTGGGGAGCTTGTTCTGTAGACCTGAGTGTCTATGTAGAAAAGGGGAAGGAAATCCCTTTAGGATAGTGTTACATCAGGTCTGTGTCTATAATCAATATAGTGGAGAAGGAAAAGACAATGTAAGAGTCAACCAGGCTTGGAAAGTCTAGACATTCCCAAGAGACTTTTGAGAAAAAATTGTCAGTAAAAGGAAGAGAAAGTACTACATAAAATAATATATGTATTTTGCTGAGAAATACAACTTCATAAAGATAAGTGACCTATTAGTTTTTTTACGGGAATGAAATATTTGTAAGCCTTTTTTTTGCCACATTCAAGGCATATATAAGATTGGAAAGAGAGCAGGCAAAAGTAATGATTCAAGTTCGATCATGAAATATGTATTTTAAAATAGAGTTTTTTTGTTGTATTGCTTTTTTGACAAAGGGATGAAGAGAACAGTGTAAATGGGCTGGAAAGTGGAGACTGATTTCTGCACATTATTCTGCAGAAATGGATGTGTTAGGGCAAAGGGAGTGCAAAGTTTAAACTGTGTGAGAGGGACAGAGGCAGCTCCTTCCACCAGCTTTTCCCATGGTCTATGGATGACTTTGTTTGTCAGACATGTCATCCATTGCACAGCTGCTCCGGTGCTCACTGGTTGGTCCTGCATGCCTCCGGAGTTTCTCTGACCTCAGACCTTCCCTCTTAGCTTATAAATGAAAGTGGCATAAAAGAACTGGATAAGCAAAATGGGATGTTTAAGGGCTTTGCATTTGGTTCGGCCAGTAAAGTATTGTTGGACAGTAATGGGGACCTGAGTTCAGTTCCTCAACACCAGGTAAAAAAACAGCTAGACATGGCACCACATGCCTGTAACACCAACATTCAGGAGGTGGACAAACAAGGATCCCTGGAGTCTTCCATCATCTAGCCTGTCTAGCTGGATCTAGAAGTTCTAAGTTAAATTGGAAACTCTATGTCAATAATATAGTATGGGTCAGTGACAGAGGAAGACACCTGAAGCTAACCACTAGTCTCCATATGTACACACACACACACACACACACACACACACACACACATGGGGGGTCAGTTGATACTTGGAAGGCTCATTAACTACTCTAGAGAAGTTAATTAGAATAAAGGCAACAGGAAAGAGGCATGTGACTCAAGCCATGCCGAGTCAGGAGGCTGCTGTAGCTGGAGGAGTTGAGGGTAAATCTATCAGTCCCCAGATGAAAGGATTCATGGAAAGAATGAGGCAGGGGTGCTTTGTGGTGTGAATTGTATCTTCTTGTCTGTTTCCAAGGAGGCAAATGATTCATTCTGGTAATTACATTAGAAGCACATGTGTGCTATTATGCTAAAATACTGAGCGCTGTCCTCATGCATTTCCGTGAGTCATTTGTTTGGGCTGTTTGTTTTAATGGGGGGATTTAATCTATGATTACTATACTTATATCACTCACATACTTTATCTTATTTCTCTAATGCCTCCATTGTTTCCTCCATGCCTTCTCAAATTCATAGTCTTTTATTCTTTAAATATTTCTGTTATGTACAAACATATGAATACAACCGGAGGTCCTTTGCTATTGCTTATATGGATATGTGCTGAGGGCTAACCACTTGGGATCGGATAACCTATGGGCTCATTCCTGGAGAAGCCTAATTCTCTCTTCCCCAGCAGCCATGCATTGCTTAGAGTTATATCTCTGTAGGTGGGGTCTTGTGCCATTTCCCACATCTACTCTCGCATGCCAACTTGAAATTCATTTGTACTGCAATTTTGTGTGACACTGAGAAATTTCTACCCACTATTTTTTACTTAATTGATTAAATCTTATTGCGAGCCAGAACTGGCTGCCTCTCTTTCATTCACAAATGATCCAAGCAATGTTTTAAAAATGTGAGTCTCTTTGCAAATTGATGGACAGATGAGAGGAAAAGGAATCTACAGGGAAAGCCAGGAGAGTTAAAAAAAAGAAAAAAAAAAAAGCCAGTGTCGTCTACCTGACAGCATAAACAAACATCAAAGATCTACTGTAGGCTTTTGTATTAAAAGCTTTTAGGAAATAAGACAATATCAGCTACACCTGGGGGGAAGGAGGCACTCTTTCCAGATTTTGAAGTGCTAAGTATACATTGTTTCCATTTCTCACTGAAGTTAAGAACAAGTGCTTTTTGTTTGTTGTTTATGGTTTGGTTGTTTTTTATTTTTATTTTTTTTTCAGAGAGAATGCCGTGTGTGAATCTAACAGAATACTAAGAACATAGTCAACATAAATCAGTAAGAAAAAGGAAGAGAGAAAATAGACAGGCAGCAAGCTCTAAAAGACAAAAACCTAAATGGTACACCACATATGCAAAGAACCTCAGAATCATCATTTGTTTGAAAAATAAATAAAATTACAAATGGCTCTTTAAGTGCAAGCATATACAACGTGACTAATAAATAAGTCCATGGTCTGGATCATTGGCTCATCAGCTAAGAATGTTTGCTTGTTCTTACAGAGGACCTGAGTTACTTCCCAGGATGTTTTAAAAATTACCTCTAACTACACACACACACACACACACACACACACACACACACACACAAACATGTACATACTCATACATATAATTTTTAAAAGCACCCCAAGAACATACATATCATTGGACTGTGAATGAGTTAGATGCTCTTTAGTCCTTTTAACTAGAGTGTACACTGGCTTTAACATTGTAAGAAATACCTTGCCTTTCACTATGAATTGAATACATGTGTATATATCTCTAAGCAGTCCACTCCAAGATAGCAATCTTACAGGATATCACACACATCTATATCAAATGTGTATGACATGTTCAAAATATACTCAGGGCAACACTGTTTGTAACAGTAAACAATGTGGAGTCCAAATATGTAGTAATATTAGCATGGCTTAAACACCCTGGCATAGTCATTTTATAGAGCCCATGAAGAATAAAAACTGGCAATACTACACTGTACTGATTAATTTCAGCAATACCACATAGATAGAAAGAGGCAATCTCAGAAGATCCATATGTACTCTAATTTCATTTGCATAAATCTACATAAAGTTCAAAACGAAGACATTTTCTTTAGGGAAGTATCCATCAGGGGAAACTAAAGAGAAAAGAAATGAAAACGTTATTACAAACACTAGAAAAAGTGCTTTCCTTTGGGTTAGAAGGAAATGTACGGTACGGAAACCACACAGGAAATAGAGGCAATATCCTGCCTCAAAGGATGAGTGGTTCTTCCAGCCATCTCTCCATAGTTATTCTTCAAGCTTGTGTTTGTATGTATGTATTCCCTGAGTATGTACCAATATAAATGAAAAAATGCATAAATAGTTTCTAATACACGAATAAGACAGATGCCTGGGAGAGAAACTTTTAAAAACCAGAGGTAGCAGTTATTGAAAGAAATCAAAAGCAGGATCCAGGTACTTTCTCATAGCAGAAGCGAGGAAGACGATGGAGGGAAGGGTCACTACAGACCAGTGACTATCAGCTGTAGTGAGAGCTTGGATAGAGAAGCAAGCAACAGTAGAAGCAATGAAGATGTATTCAAGAGCTTCCTTGTCAGGCATCAACGGAAGGAGAGGCCCTTGGTCCTCTGAAGGCTCGATGCCCCAGTGTAGGAGAATGCCAGGGTGGGGAGGTGGGGGAGCACCCTCATAGAAGCAGGGAGAGGGGAGATGGGATAGGGGGGTTCCAGACAGGAAACTGGGAAAGAAGATAACATTTGAAATGTAAATAAATAAAATATCTAATAAAAAATCTTCCTTGGGCATTTGGTATGATAACTAATCTATTACTGAAGAAGAACAGCAGAGGATGGTAAGTCAGGTAGCAGGAGAAAATCAGAGGATGTCTGGAAGATCCTGGGCATGGTGAGATGAACACCTGTGTATGAAATCCTTGGAGAGATGCCCAGTGACCTTGAGCTACTCCTTCATGATACGATTTCATGACAGTCACTTACTTCACATTGTGAACAATGAAATGCTCTGTCAGTCTCTCTCACTTGCAAGGTAGCTTGCCAAGCATTGTAGAGAACATAATAAGACAGAAGCAGGAGTCTCTTTCTCCAGAAGCTTACACTACAGATGAAGATATAGTACAAATGTAATGGAAGGACAAATAAAATAAGCAAGGGTAGACAGGCACAGGGTTGATCAATGATAAAACGTTTAGTGGGGAGAAAGGAGGGAAAGAAATGATGGACAGAAAGATTATGTAAAGATAGATAATATAGATAGATGATTAATTAGGTATAGATGATTGATAGTTTGATGATTGATAGATGACATGAACAATAAACATACAAATATATGGAGAGACAGATGGTAGATAAATAGATGATAGACATATTAAGAAATTATTGATGGATAAACAATTAATGGATAGATGAGTGGTTGGATGGAAATATGATAGGCATATAAATTAATGAATGATAATGATAGATAGATAAATGATAGATAATAAATGGACAATGAATAGATACATTGATAGGAGATGATAGTAGGTTAATCATGAATGAATAGATATGTGGAAGAATGATAAATATAGATATACAGATTAGATAATTAGGCAGATCATAGATGATAGATGATAGATAGATATTAAGAGATCATAAGTAGGTAATTAATGGCTATATGAATGAGGTTATAGTAGGCAGATAAATTAATGATAGATGATAGATAAATAGATTGATAGATAAAAATAGACTATGATAGACAGATAAGAGATGATAGGTAGTAGATTAAAGATAGGAGAATAGATATATGAATAAGACATAGATATAAATATATAAATTAGGTAGGTAGATAGACCTATAGATAGATATCAGGTAGAATGTACAGATAGACAAAGAAATAATGTGAAGATAAGATAATTTCTAAGCAATATTTCTGTCTGATAGATAATTTCAAAGAAATCTGATTTGTTTGTGAGGACGTATTTAAGACTTGGACAAAGATAAAGCATTTGCCTAGGAAATAGAAGGTCCTTCATATGTAAAGAGCAGTAAGTAGAAGTCTACCTGGAACAAGAAAAATAGCAAAGGTGACACTGGCAGTGCAGGATGGAGTCAATTTTTTTTATCATCTAAATGCCATCAAAATAAGTATCCAAATACAAAAGAACGCAGTTCAAAGAGCAGGCTCCATAGAGTCAGGACAAGAAGTATTAAAGAGCCTATTTACACTGGGAGGTACATATGAGCATAAATGAGCTGAGTCAAGAAATATTGCTCAGGAAGAACTAATTTTAAATGGGTTGGAATAAAGAAAAGGCTAACCTTGTTCTGATGCTGTATCTAGAGAGTGAGTGAGAAAGGAAGCCAGGAGGGTGCTGATGGGCAGGAATATGAGTTCAATTTTAAGTACCAAAAAGAAAGAAAATAAAAAGACAGAAGCTGATTAATTAACCAAAAAGGTCCAATATGGCCTTGGGAAATAACATTTACTGTGGAAATTTGGTCAGTCAGCAAAAGATCTAAGATGCATGCCCAGAGACATGAGAGCTAGACCTCAGGAAGTGGAGACATGCTGTAGCAGGAACTGACCAGTTAGTAAAATGCTTCCCTTGTAAGCATAAAGACCCAAGTTCCATCTCCAGAAACAATGTAAAGAGTCAGGTGTGGTGGTGGATATGTGATCCCAGTGGTGAGGGGACAGAGGCAGGTGATTCCTGGGGATCACTGTACAGCTACCCTATCTTGGTGAGCTTCAGGCCAGTAAAAGACATTATCTCACAAAGCAGGGGATCAGCACTGAAGGAATGACACCAACGAATGTCATCTGTCCTCCCCACTCTTGTGCATCCACATGAATACAAGCACAAAAGTATTCTAATCAGTGTATTTAAAAAATATGTATGGTTCACAAACCCAGTGTGATACCTAGCAGGTACTTGGACTCAAGAAAAAAGAATTATAAAAGAAACTTTGTAATTGTGAAGAAAACAAATTGCTAAAATGATAATGACATAAAATGAAATTTTGTGAAAACAACATTCCTTTACTAGAAATTATACTTTAAATTTGGTTCCTTTACTGTTCTAATCAGATTGTCATTAAATTTAAATGTAAAATAAAAGTATTTTCACATCTTCATATTTCAAAAATTCAATTTTCTTGGAAGCTTCCTGGGGCTAATATATTCTATCAAAACAAGGAAGTAAACCACTACGCAGAAAATATTACAAAGAATCACTTGCCAGAATGAAGGGAAACCTATGAAATTTAGGCAGGACTGTCTAAAATGGAAGACATGGGATACTTTCCAGGGTTTCTGTAACAGGAAGTTACAAAACTATAGTCCAGCTTGCTAAAACACAGCTCGTCTAACCCTAGTTAGAGAAAGAAGAACCTAAGGTGAGAGCTGTCACCTAAAATTTTTTGATAGATCTTTGCATGGTCCTTTGTATGGTTGCACGATGCCTTGGCTTTCTCTGTGTGGCTTTCATGATTTATTCCTGTAGTTCTGACACAATCATTACTGATGACACCAACTTCTACTCCCTGAAGTGTCTCAGGCAGGATGCCCTATTACTGAGTTACTCTAGAGTCACTTTTCTTGGTAAAAATTGCCTTGAAAGCCTGGCGTGTATGATTGCCCTTGTGGAGGAAGGAAGGACCACAGGTTCCTTGGAAATGCCAACAATCATAGATATCATGAAAAAGGAAATGTAAAGGATTTAGTGATGAAAAAATACACAGATTTAAGCTACTACAATAAGTATCTGGCTTAACAATTATAAACATACGTACACACTTCGTGTACACAACTACATGTACATACATCACACAAACACACATCACACATACATTATGCACACATTATGAGCACATCATATTCACATATCATATGAGCACAAATATCACACATAAATTCTTCAGCTATCATATACACATCATATATGCACATCACACACATACACACCACACACATATCATATGCACATGATATATACAACACACTACAGACACATCCCACATATACCACATAAACACACATCACATGTACAACATTTATGAGTTGATGAAGAAAAAAACTTGTGGGCTCTACCTGCTGGTTAAGACACATCCAATTATAGCAGGAAGAGCAACTTGATATACAGGCATCTAAGGCTGAAATCCTACTTCATGTACCAAGTGAGCCTATGGGAGCACAGTCACAATATAGGTAGAGCTGGCTGCTTGTCTCTAAGACTGTGTCCTTCTGTTCTTCCCACTTCCTTCTTCTGTAGTTAGCATAAAGGATGCATGAGTTCCAGCCATCACACACACTTATGGGAAAGTCCAGTAAATCAATTCTTCTTGCCCCTTTCTTAGAACTAGGCTGTCTGTCTTAAACTCCTGAATGACTTCCCTCAAGCCCTCCCTGAGATGCTTGAGTTTTGTATTTGTACTGTATACTCCATCACAGTAAAGAAACCAAAGGGCTTGAGGTTGGTGTCAGATAGGCAACCAGCATTTTCTGTAGAACCTGCAGAAGGAAAAGTTCAAGGGTAGTGAGGACTAAGTTCTTGTTTCTATCAGTTGCTAACACATGATGTTTAATGGTGTTGATTAAAATATTCAGGCATAGAAACATCATTTAGATGTGAAGTCATTCATACCGGCAGAGTAAAAAAGAAAACCAAGCCATTGTTCTCCAATAGGTAAAAGGTAGAGACACGAGGGCTTTTCTTCATTTACACATCTGATTTATCAGTGACAGTACGTGCCCTAAATGATGCCTGTGTGGATATTTAATAAAATATTATTAGAAAATAATAACAAACATTTAGCTCATTGCCATCATTTTAAATAATAGCCTTCTCGGTATTATATACTTTGACATTTAATCAATCCTTGACTGAAAGGTATTTAGATGGCTGAGAATTTTTGCCATTGCCTACCTGTTTAATTTAAGATACACAGGAACCTCACACACATTAATTTTGACTTGGTTTAAGGCAAATTCCTACCAGAGAGCCTTAAAGATGAAAATGCTGATTCAGTTGCTTTGCTCTACCTGAAGGAGTCAACACAATCTCAATGTTCATTCTACCTTTTTCTAAAAGTCAAGGTTTTAGGTGAAGACCAGTCACACTGAGAAGGGGGTTTATCTGGAAAATTCTACTGTTGACCCATGAGATACCAAAATTTAAGACTCATTGGGTTCAGCAAAAAACTAGATTTATTCTTCTTCTACCATTTAAAATTAAATAATAATTTGTTTGATTTTTGTGGTATAAATTGTACCAAGGGTAGAGATGGCAACATCTTAGACTCATTGCTCTCCTCTTTCCATCTCCTCCTCAGCCTTGCCCTTCCTGAATCCTGTCCCCATCCCCATCTCTTGTAAATGGCAAGGAATTTTTGGAAGCAGAGAGGGCCCTGGTCTTGCTTCTTCCTTGGTTCCTCACTTTAAGTCATCCTCAGCATCTTCCACTCTCTTCCAGGAGCTGAAGATGATCAGATGATTCATATCTCCCAGCTCCCCTATCTGTCCTTGCTTTCCTTTCAAATATATAATTTACAACGTGCTCATTTTTACACCATCATCACATGGGGTTCATTCTATTGTCTAATGGCTCTGCCTTTTCAATGTGGAAAACATTTCTATTTTAGCATTCCACTTGGGCAAATAGGTTAAATTGAAAGACGAAATGCCTTTGTTTACCTTTTTTACACACTTTCCCCATTTCTAATGGTCTTTTATTTGCAAACAGCATTTGTCATTACAGAAGGAAGGAAATTCATCACTTTCAAAAATTATTTGTGAAAATAGATTTTTAAGTTTTTAACATATTCCCTCTATTATTGTACGGGTAGAAAAGTGTTTTCAATTTACTTTTTTGATCAAAACCAAACTTGAAAAATACGTTGTGTTGCTGGGCCATCTGTAGCAGGCTGCTGTAATCAACCATCTGTTGCAAATTGCTGTTGTGCAAGTACGTTCTTGCATTTGCTGTTTTGCATAATTAAGTTCATTAAAGTAACACCCTTGAGTTTTAATATTTAGAGTAATAATTTTGAACTCTGGCATTCTGGAGTGCATAGGTTAGTGGGTGGAATTCTGATGAATTTGGCTATTTTACTCCTCAGTGGCTTGACTTAGTATGGGGCAGTCTGAAGCCTAAAGCATCATTGTGAGGAAATGCACAGTCTATGTTCATATATCCAAAGGATTTTATATTTTAATGACAGTTAGACTAACTAGAAATGATTAAGGAGTAATGATTTAGATCATGCTTCTTTTCTCATTGAGGTTTAATATAAGAATTTGATGACTGTTCATTTGACTTTTTGAAATTTATTCTCATCCTGCTGCTCTCATAGTGGTGGCTCACTCTTTGTGTTGTGTATTATTACATCTATAATATTTTAACATGATTACTATTTTTAAATGTTTTATGTAATTTATATAAAAATGTGGTATTTTTTACTTGTACAAGAAATGTGTTATGTTATGTATTGGGATGTGTACAAATTTGTGACCATAGTTTTCTTTCATAGAACTGACTGTGTAGTTATGGTAATGAAGTTTCATGGAACTGACAATGTAGCTATGGCACTGAAGTTCCTTTGGAGTTAAAGTTTGGCACTTATTACAGGACTGACTGTTAGCAGCTGCCTCTTGTGAATCTAGCAAACAGTGCCAGACTAAAGGCTTCTAGTTTCTCCTCACAGGAGCTTTAGCTGATGTAAAAGAAAGAACTGAAGTGATGAGTGTGGATCCAGGCCCTGTGGTACATCCTTTTTATCTACAATTTAATATTTGGTAATTTAAATAACCTAGAAGGATGGCTTTGTCCATTTCACATCATGATTAGTCTAGCTTGTCTCTTCCTTTTTTGATTTCCATCCACCATGGTCATCTTTCCCTTTGAGTTCCCTATGTAGTTTTTCTCCTGGGTGTTCTCATAGGTATGAGGTGTACTCACTCAACCTGTATCCTCCACAGTTTTTATTGTCATCTTGACAGAACTCTAGAATCATCTGAGAAGAAGGAATCCAATCTAAGAATTACCTTGACCATATCAGCCTGAAGCCATATCTATGGGAGATTATCTTGATATATGAGGAGTGGCATTGGGACTCACTGTGGTAGGCATCATCCATAGGCTGAGAGAGTTCCAGTAAGCAGAATTGCCCCACAGTTAATGCTTCCAGATTCCTGCCCTGACTTTCCTTTATGATAGACTGTTACTAGAAGAGTAAGATGAAATAAACCCTTTTCTTCCCTGTGAGCTTTTGGTTAGAGAGATTTATCACAGCAACAGAATGAACCTAGAACAATCTGTGAATGAATTATGGTAGAAGGAACTCATCAAATCTAGACTCTTCAGAGCTAGGTGGTAATGTAGACACTGGACAAGAAATTGATGCATTAGAATTGGTGGCTAAGATGTATCTCTCCCCAAGAATTTTTTCTGAGTCCACTGACTGAATATTTATCCTGGTCTCCCTTTGGCCTGTGGCAGTCAGGGGTCACATTACGGCTATTACTGACAAGTGTCATGATTAAGTCTCTGCACTGGATATTAATATGGAACGCGCTAAAGCATACCTAAAGTATGCTGAGGTGATGCATCATGTAACCTTATAATTCCAAGGGTTTTCATACTAAATGAAAGTTACACTAACTAGAATAGGCTTGCGTATTTTCACATGCTTGTGATCCTACATCTTCAGAAAACTGAAGCAGGAAGATTAAAAATTCAAGGCTAGTCTGGGCTGTATAGCCAAATTCTGTCTCAAACACAATACTACAAAACAAAAGGCAATTTAGTGCATTCTAATCAGTGTTTACTGAACATGTTTTCTATTTACTGTTAAACTCTCTGAAAAATTCTATGTAACTCTCTGGATGACAGGAGCTGTCTTTGCATGCTCATATATATGTCTTACTTAGTTTTACCAAGCTATCCTTCAATTATTGCTTATCTAATGATTTACTGAACTGCAAATGCCACACAACTGGAAGAACATTGTTATTATTCATTTGTGGTCCAGGGTTTGTCATGTTGTTTGGCTCTGGTTGAGAACATGAGAACTCCTGCATAGGAGGTGGCTGAAATCTAATTTGGCCATGGTAATAGAACTCAGAACTTATTTAGGGAGGTAGACACCCAATCATTAATACAGAATAATCTATTTGTTTAAAAGCTGAGATAAAGCCAGACTTGGATATTAGTTCACACTTCAATTCCAACATTTGAAATGCTATGGAAGAACAATCACTCTGAATTTGAAGCTGGCCTGTGCTACATTACACTTCCAGGTTAGGCTATTCAGTGAGTTCCAAGCTAGCCCAGACTACATGGTAAAGGCCGTGCACAAGACTTGCCCAAAATCAAGCCAGTCCACTGCTGAGCACAGGAGTGAAAGAGCCTCATAAGCCTCAGACCTAACTGAAGACCTCTTAGAGGTTAATGGATACCAGATATGGGAACGCTAGCTTTCTTTAAGGTTGTGGACCCTGGCAGATTGACCATGATCCAGTGGTTGATCTCACAACAATGGATTTATGAGTAGACACAGACAGTTATAGGATAAACAAAGAAAAGAATGAGTATGAAATTGGGAGAAATTGGGGTGGTGGATCAATGAGGAGTTAGAGGAAGTAGTGGGAGTGAATGTGGCCAAAATATATTGTATGAATATATGAAATTCTCAAAGAATTAATACAAATATTATATATAAAGAATATATATACATACACACACACACACACACACACACACACACACACACACACACACATATATAAAGAAACATCAATCCTAAGGCAGGGAAATGTGGCATCCAGAACAGGTAAATAACCTGATACGTGTTGATATGGTAAAATCATGTGAAACTGCCAGTTTGCTAACTAGAAATTTATGAGGTTGGGTTAGTATATGATACAGCCATATGGATTGGGAAGTTTTTGGAGGCCAAACCCATGAATAAATGAAAGTAAATCAAAGGTTTGTTGAGCCCTACCAGTGCATGCAAGATGCAAAGTGTAAGCAAGTCTCCATCCTTAGGGAAGATGCTCTTAGATGGAAAAGTGTAACTCCGTGTCCTTAACCATAAGACTCAAAGGAAAGAAATAACTTGACAGACACTCACAAGGAAGTCTGTGATGAACTGTAAAGCAAACAGCAAATCTGGTGAGCTCTTCTCTTCCCAAAGGAGATACTTGCCCATCTCTTTCTTAGGATGTGAAATGAACAGATATTTAGAAGCAAATATCAAAGCCTCCAAAAGTAGACGTAGCTGGAAAGTCTCTCCTCTATGTCCTAAGGCAATGTCAGATTTGATTTGATGAGTCAGGTTACTGAATATTACTTAACATGAACTGCAGGGAAGATAACCACATCTGTCAGCAGAGTGGTATTTTATAAACTAATCATTTTATATCTGTCTGTCTGTCAGTTCTTACTAGTAAGGAAGTATGGCTCCCAGGACAGCTGATCATTTTGGAATCAGAGCCAATGTTATTTCAGCACCCTTACAATTTGGCTAGTGGTGTTAGCAGGAACTGGTGTCCCCAAAGGGTCCAGAGGTGCTGGTGCCAGTCAGGGTTGATCATGAGTTATTGATCCATTCTAGATTCTGCATATGTATTATGATATAACTGCCATGTTACTTTGCCATGAGAAGTGGTTATGGATACCTCCATTTTGCAGATGGAAACACTTAGACATAGTGTTTCAATTACCAATTTAATGGTCTCTATCTAAATATGCCACATGTGGCATTCAAATAAGTTGGTCCCACATGTCAAGTATTTTGCTACAGACCAAAGTAAAGAGACTCCTTAGTTTGCACTTTGTAGTATTATTTAGCCAGGGAAGATAACTTTAATTTGTACAGAATGAAATATTAGGGTGCCTTGTATAGGAAAGAGTGTCTGTCCCGTGCTACCGTCTCGCCAGCAAGAACGATGCGGCACACATAGGATCCTTCTGCAGTAAAGCTTTAATGCATCTTGAGAGGGAGAGCATAAGCTTGCCACGAGTGGAGACCCCAAACAATAGAACACCCGTCCCTTATATAGGTCACAGCGCTTGCCTGGGACGCGGAGCTTCCCCATTGGCTCCCGCATATCAGGCCAGATGCCGCCACGAGAGAGGCTGAGACTCTGAGGTGGAAAATTACCAGGTACATGCGCACTAGCCTGTTTACAACTTGTCCTCGGCCGAATGTAGGTGCCATCTTGTAATGGCGAATGTGGGTGCGACTCAGGCGGCTTCCCACAAGTGTCAAAACTTTAATGATTCCTTGGTGAAGAGTCATCAAGGTTATTCCCTTATTTAGCACCTGAAGGAATAGAACAATTCTAAGAAGTGGACAAATAAGGGTGTTGAATCTAGAGTTATTCACAGAGGCCAGGCCTGACACAGACAAGAAGTCAGGCATGGGACACTGCTAAAGGTGAGTCCTACATGGGGCTCTATTCATGGTGAATGAAAAATTACATCCATTGGAGAACAGAGTGAGGCAGCCAAGATCATGGAAAACATAAGGATAGGATGCTGAGGATGCTGAGCAGGTCCAAGGATCTGCCACATCCCTCCTCAGCATCCTTTCCACTCTGTAACCTGAGCTTCTGACTTCAGGCTTTGGACAAGTGATTCTGTAGCCTGGTTACTAATAGTCATGCGATGTTTCACACAAAATACCTATTGTGACCATTTGCATTTTAGTAAATATAGCAAATATGCCAAAGCCTTCACACTGACTTACCTGTTTGAGAAAATAATGAAGAAGAAATATGTTGTCAGTGGTATGGAAACTACTTCTCTTGGGAATCTCTGAAAATATTTAGGCCAAGACTTTCTCACATCCTTAAACCAAAGTAAAGAAAGAAAAGAATTATACTTTTATTTGGAATTCTGCCTTGAAACTAGGAGTCAGAGAAATTCAGATAATTAATTCCAAAGAGGTCTTGGCCAAAAATAAACTTTAGAGTTTGTAGATGTAACTAAGATGGCAGAGTACTTCCTCAGCATACATGAAGCCCTGTATTTCATTTCACCACTGAATAAACCAGCCATGATGGAGCACATCTATAATCCCAGAACTCTGGAGGTAGAGATAAGATCAGAACCAAAGGTCATCTTCAGCTACATATCAAACTAAGACCAACTGAGATGTCTGAGATCCTGTCTATTCCCCCAAAAGCAAGCTTTATAGAGATATAATTTTCATTGCTTGGAATTTATTTGTTTGGATGTACAATTGGATACTAGTGAATTTATCTAGTTGTTTAGCTACTTGTATAATCTGCCTTTAGAAATTTTTCATCATTGCAATAAAGTTCCTGTACCTATTCTGATTAATCTCTATTCTCACCTCCTGCCTGTGCAATTGCTTTTGGATCTCTGTAGTTTCCCATGGGTTTATCTTAAGAAGCTGGAGATGAGTCAGGAAGTTAGTAGTTAGACTTTTATGTCTCTAGACACAAAGGTCTGAGAGTCATGCTAAATGCCACTTGAGGTACTTCAGTATGGGATGTATAGTTTTATTTTCAGCAGCTGGGGGAGAGAGTGGCCTCTGGCAGATGGATTAACAAAACCAAATATGAATTGTCTTCCAAAGCTGGAATAGAAAGTTGAGAAACTTGTCTTCAAAGGATGTCTGGATGCTGCAGAAATAGCTCAATCAGTGAAGAGCTTATTGTATTTCACAGCGACCTGAGCTCTAGCCTTATAGCCCATATATAAAACCTGGGTGTGGTCACATGTTTATAATTTCAGCACTGGGAAGGTAAAGATGGGAAGATCATTGTGGCATGGGAAGTAGGTCTTCTACTTGGAACTGATGGTGGCAGGACCAATGCTGGAGTCCCAATGCACTCTGTTGGTTTCTTGAATATTACTTCTCTTTCCTTGTGCTTACTCAAGTTCTCATGTATTCTAGGCTGACCTCAACTTAACAATTAGCTGAGGGTGACTTTTAAGCTTTTTATCCTGCCTTCACTTCCCAGGTGCCAAGGTTATAGGCATACATCACCATGTCAGTTTATATGTTACTGGGGATCAAACCCAGTGATTTGTAAATTCTGAGCAAGCTCTGTACTAAGTTTCATCCCTGGCCTTTGAGTGTGTTGGTTCTTAACACGATTCTGCCTCTCTTTATTTCTTGTGCTTCTGTCCTATTCACCATAAGTCTTCAGCTGCTTTTTCTGCTCATTTAATAGTCCCCACTGAGTTGTTTTAAATCACTGAGCTGGAAATGTTCTCTTTGCTAATGTAGTGTATTATCTCATTTTAAACCTGAGATGCACAAGCCAGAATGAAATCAGTGGCATTTCAGAGATTTCTAAGTTTATATGTCTAGTTAGCATTAGAACAAATAGATGACCTCAGATCTCAAGTTTCCTATGAGATATTCTCTCTCCTAATGCCCTTCCCATCTATAATCTCATAAGGTACCTTTTATCATCTTCTGTAATGTGACAGACAGTTACTGTAAGGTATAGGAGTCATTGGACCTGGAGGCTTCAGCTATTATGATAGGATAGTAGAGTAGATCCTTGTCAGCCCAACATGATCAAAGATGCCTGAGCTAGGACAGCAGTCATTGAAATCGACAGGACTTTAAAAGGTCAGAGAGATAAGGACAGCAGATGGACAGAACTGCAGGAGGGACATGCTAGGCAGGGAGCAGATAAACCTGGGACTGTCTGGGGGTATGACAGGACAGCTGGCAGATGGGCTGTGCCGGAATGTGTGGTGAGAAACACTGTCATTGACACTAATTACTCGTGATGGAGGTGCTTTGCAAAACATGGGGGGCGAAATGGCTTGATTTCATAAGACATTTGCTGCAACACAGGACACGTTCATAATGGCTTTCTATGTTAAATATGCTAAACTAAGGAACCAGGGAAATGTCTGCAGGATGCTCCCCCCCACCCCCTCATATATTTTCTGAGCTGGAAAAGTTGGTGAAGACATACCACAGTGCCTGGACCCGTGGCATTTATTCTGAGCTCTGCACATTTTCCCAAATCAAAATTTCCTTTCATCATATGGTGTTCAGAGGTGAAGCACTACCTTACTCAATGAGGTGGATTTATAAGAGCTGTTGAAACTGAAGACTGAGATATGTAAATACATGGGCACCTTCCATGATCTGTGCTAGTACAGTTAATGCCTAAACACTGAAAGATGAAGAAAGATCATTACAGATTTAATGCAAAGGGCCTAAAAGTATTTAAAGTGTAGTAGAAAAAAACTGTGTATTTTATATCTTCAGAAAGCACTCAGTGCATAGTTTCACATTTTAACTAGAGTTATTTTTCCCTAGATGCAATTTAGTGCGGGGCTTTGCTGATGCAAATATGGGCAAGACAGGATCCCAAGTCATAGCTAGTTCAGCATTTAAGGAGGGAGGCGTGGATCCGATGGGACTGCTATTATGGAAGAGAAAAGAAGCACTTTCATTCTAAGAATGATATGCGTCTATGATAATCGCAAGAGTGGAGAGTAAAAGGCAGTCATGATCTGGATAGATACCTCAGATAAATGGGAAAAAGAATTCCATTTTTCTCCCGCTTTGTGCTATCTGAAGTAACTGAACAATGACATAGTTGAGTGCACAGTGAGGAGAGGAGACTTTCTTTCTTTCTTTCTTTCTTTCTTTCTTTCTTTCTTTCTTTCTTTCTTTCTTTCTTTCTTTCTTTCTTTCTTTCTTTAACTTGTAGCCTTTTTGTTCCAGATAAGCAATGTTCTAAGTGAACATTGGTTCACTTACCAATTGGTAAGCATTACCCAGTGCTTTTGAGTAGTTGAGGAGATGGATTGGTGGAACTGAAAGCAGTTACCAGTTGCCTCTTCTGCCAGTCGGTAAGAGAATTAAGACAGGAATGTAGCTCGGTACAGAGTGAAAGTTTATTGACAAACATTACAGCCATCTCAGGTATAGAAGCTGGCTCCCAGAGCTGGAGAGATCAGACTGCAAGGATGCTGAAGTTTTTACTGGGGCTTTCATTTATACTACCTACTGATTTCCCTCTCCTCTGTACTTGGTCTTTAGCAGGGGCTGGGTCTTTGTCTTTGTAATCATTGATTGGCTAAGAGTGAGTATCCAAACCTCCTCTGTTCCTGTGGCTAAACTGGTACAGATTGACCCAAGAGGGGGAGTTGTCTACATTTTGGAGAAATATGAATTTCCAGCTGAGGCCAAAATGTCACAAAGAAATGGAAACTTACTCCCGATTGCTGGTAGCAAAAAGCCACCCCAGATTCCCACTTCTCCTATCTTTGGGCCCATAGACTCAGAATAGAATGCATCATGTAAGATTGTTTTTTCATTTTATTTTTTTGAAGATTTATTTTATTTTTTAATCATGTGTCTGTGGGGGAAGGGTATCTGTAAATGAGTGCATGCGCCTGCAAAACCCAGAGGTGTCGGAACAGATCTCCAGGAGCCTGAGTGTCAGCCTTTAATGAGCCACCCAAGGTAGGTGCTGGGAACCCAACAAGCAGTAAGGGCTCTGAACACTCCCCCTCCAGTCCCTGGTGGTAAGCTTTTATTATTATTATTATTATTTGTTCTTCATCTCTAAGGCGACAAGGCTGCAGGCGTCACTTGGGCTAGCAGCCTGCATTCTCTTCTCATGGCCGGTCATTTTACCCCATTAGTCCTTCTGCTGCTTTGCTCTTTTCCCTCAAGTTCTTTTATTTCCCCACCAATGCCCCAAGGCCAAATTGAATTTGTCAAGTGTACTTCGTAACTCAGGGCCATCAACTTCAAATGCCAACTGACGTTTAGTTTTCAATTTTCAGAGGCCCTAAAACTGGATTTCTCATTTAGGTCCCTGCTTCTCCATTAGTCATTTTGCCATAATGAAGATAGCAGAGATCCCTTCAGCAGCCACATAAGCTACAGAGTCACATTTGTGAAAACAAATTAAAATTTTATCCTCATTGTCTCCTTGCCCAACACACCACCATATTACTTTATTTCTAGACTTAGTAGAAATAATTTAGTTGATTGATATAGCAATAAAGATGCATTTCAGACCAACTAAGATAAAAAGCTCAACTAAGCCATCTTTGCTTCAAAGTAATCTCTGCTCAAGTTACCAAAGCTTACTTAAATGAGTAAGGCATGGTGCATAAAATTTATTCTCTTTGCAAACTTGAAATGCTGGAAGGATGTGGTGAGACCGAAGGAATTTCTATTTCTCTCAGAATATCATCCCTGATTTGTGAAATGTCATAACAACTGATTAATGGCTTACTCACTGGTACGTACTACTGTTGTGTGACTTCTAAGAAGGTCATGAATAAATGTCACTCCAAATAAAGTGTCACTAGTAAGTCCTCCCCAAATGACTCAACCAAAGACCATTGGGCGATTCAATGTTGGGATTACTTAGAAGATATATGTTAGGATTTCTCTATAGGTGCATGACTGCATTTCACTAGAAAGTCCACTCCAATATCGGTGATGATATGTGGAATCTGCAGTCCTGTTGTGCTCTGTATTCTTTGCAGAGTCTCCTGTCTTTCCCCCAATCATTATTTGATGACTGCCCTTGGGGAGAAAGGGACTCTGAAAATGGTATGTGTTTCAGAGTCTTTCTGAAATGTGTAAGTCCTTGCCTCCTTGAATCTTAACAGTCATTTCTCTTGGATGGAGTGTTTTAAGTAGTGTAATAAGGTTTCATAAGCCCCTGCTCCAGCATGGAAATATTTAGTTTGCATATTGTTACTGAGCACTTAGTATTTTCAGATGTACCTGTGAATCTATCAGGAGTCATTCCTGTGGCAGAAATGAAGATCATATTGAGTATAAGTATGTATTAGTGTATGTAGAAGAATCCTATGATGGGGTTGAGAAGTAACACAGCAAAGAAAAATCATCAACTGAGGGTTAACTGTTAAATTAGCTGAAGCTACAAAGTAGGTGCTTGGGCTCCATCCACAGCATAGGTTCTGGGAAACATTGCAGAATGAAGAACTTCTATGTGAGGCCAGATAATTGATAACCATCTCTCAAGACATTGATTGAGAATTGCCTTGACTTTGGCCATGCAATCTTCCCTCCACTTCTGGCTAGCCCCGTGGAAGTACATTCTGCAATCATCTCTTCATCCATAAGGAAACTTAACTATACAGTAAGTGCAATGACTACTGGCAATACAGCTTCATCTGAAGAATCAGAAATAGAAAGAACAAGTCAAAGACTAAACTCTTTGCTCTCTCTTTTAGTATTAAAGGTTTAATTTTAATTTATGCATACATGTCTTTGTGCATATGTCTATATCTACATACGTAAGTGCCTGAGAAGTCTGGAAATGAGCATTGGATCCTTTGGTGCTGGAAGTACAAATTTTTATGAGCTGCTCAGTGTGAGTGTTAAAGAGGAGACTGTGGTCCTCTGCAAGAGCAGCAAGCCCTCTTAACCACTGAGTTATCTCTCAGTTCTTATTTTCTCTCTCTTTTATCACTCATCAGATCCATCTCTATTTCCATCTGCAGTTTAATTAATAAATGTTATTTCATCCTTCTATTCACCAACTTGCATTGGATGAAGTACTTAGACAACTAAGTGGTGGGCCAGGGGAGAAAAAAAGAGCTACCAGAATGAGCCACAATCTAGAGAAGGTCATGGATAATCAAAGGGTATCAGTGAGAATCTTTTAAAGCAGGAGAGGTTTGAATGCTTCAGTTGAATAGGAGAACAGTCTTCATAGGACACATTGTGCATTGAATGCCATCAATTATGAATAGGTTTCCATCGAATATAATCCATTTATATAAGATTCTGTCTAAATCTGTCTGTTCCTTTCCTACCAAACATGAATCTCCAAATAAACATTGAAGTGGACTTAAACGCATACCTTGTTTATGGGACTCAAAATGAAACGATTACAAATGTGGTGAATGTGATGCAAAGGAGAACATAAGCTAGGTATAATATCAGACTAGTAAGGGATGCTTATTTTTTATATTCCTGACTGCAAGGCCAACAATATAAGAGCCAATGCTAGAGTCTACAGTAATAACAAATGGCTACAGTTTTATCAAAAGGAGAGCGGCTGTTAAATGGGGAAGTCAGTCTAGTGTTTATGAACCAGTCTAACTTTGCATACTAGATAAGGATTTTCATGTGATATTGAAAATGGTTTAAATATGTAAATTAATACACATTTAAAGCACCATGACTGAAATCTGTTCAGATCACATAAAGCATGCTTACTACATAGAGATAGCAAAGATTTAGTTTGAGGTATCTGGCAAGGGTGTGCTATTTTTCTTTGTCTTATTATGGTTACAATAAACCTGAGCAACTTAAAGGAGGAAGGGTTTATTTTCTCTTATAGTTTGAGATCACAGTCCATCATGGTGGGAAAGGCATGGCAATAGGAGAAAGAAGCCCTTATCACATTAGATTTGAAGTCCAGAAGCAGAGACTTATGATTGTTGGTGCTCAGCTCAATTTATACCTATTATTCTGTCTAAGATCACCTCCCACAAGATGGTGCTACCTACAGCTATGCTGTGTCTTCCCTCATCAATTAACCTAAGCTAGGTTTTCTTTCAGGAAATTTTAGGTGTTGCAGACTGACAATATTCAATATTATACAATTTCTTAAAAGCACATGTGTTTGGATTAGTCCACAGCCTAGTGGGGAGTTCTGTTCAATGCAGAATCCTCATGAGGGGATATTGAAGCTACAGAGTCTTCATCTTTCTCTTGAAAAATGAGAACATTTATGGCTACCAATAGGAGGGCAACTTTGATCTTCTACAGTCTCTCTAGTTCTCTAAGGTACTAGAATGAACCAGAAGCATAAAACAATGGAACCAAATGGGTATGAGTTAAAACTCACACAACTATAAATGAAAATAAACATTTTATTTCAGAGTTTATTGCCTTTGACATTTTGTTATAGAAACAAGCTGAGTAACACAGAGATGTAGGACTACCAGATGATCTTCCTTGTCAAAGTTGAGAGTTATTTTTATATGTGTGTATGTATATGTGTATCTGAGAGTGAGACAGAGACAGAGGCAAACAGAAAATCGCATCATATGCTCATGAGAAATGTATGAATACATTTATAGTTGTAAGTATATACAATATCTATATGTATTATACAATGGTCAAGGAAAATAATGAAATAAATATATCTTGGAAATTGTGAGTGTAAAGAATAGTGGAGAAAACAGTTTCTACATAGTTCCACCTCTTTCACCATATTCCTACAGTTTGTGGTATTATGAAAACAGTTTTAGGAGAGGTGAAATATATCCATCTGCTCATGAAATAATAATGAGCTTCAGCTTCAAGGTGCATATTACAATTCTTGAAGTAGGCACACAGCTTCAAGCAGAATTAGCAACTTTTCCCCCGTCGTACAAAGATCACCTTTAACTTGCATCCATCTCTGCTTCAGAGTTCAGGTTAGTAAGCATGCCTTGGTATATAGGTCTCCAGCTGGAGCCTGATCCCTTCTCAATGACCAAGCATGCCTAACTATATAGTACCCCAAGCTCACTGTTCCACGGAGTCAATCCATTAGTTTAACTTAAATGTTAGGCTCTGACTGTTCATTAGACAATAGCAGTTGCTGGTACATGGAATATTAGGAGAAGATCAATCCAAACACACTCATCATTCCCTAGCTAAGAATGGCTGTCTCTGGCTGTAGAGATGGATCAGTGGGGAAAGTACTCACTATACAAACATGCAGACCAGAGTTTGAATCCCCAGAATCCACTTAAAACTAGATATGGTAGCATGAGTCTGTAATACAGAGATGGGTGACAGAGACAGTAGAGTCCCCAGAAGTTTGTGGGACAGCTAGCTTGAAATGCTTAGTGGCAAAAAACAAGAGACCCTGTCTCAATTAAAGTAGAACTTAAGGTTGCCCTCTGACCTCCTCAGGCAAGGCATATGACTTTAGTCACACATGCACGCATACGTACACACACACACACACTTACACACACACACACATACATGCACATGCACACTTACTTAAAAACAAAGAAAAGAAAGGCTATCTCAATACCTCAACACTACCTTTGGTGTAGCATGTGACCAGAAAATAAAAGGGGAGGTTTGTAGATAGATGTCAAATATGGTGTCCTATGTAAACATGGTATCTGGGCGAATATAGAGGAAATGGGGAAGTTGGTTAGGTTGGGAATAGTAGAGCTAAGCTCCATGAGTGACTCAAAGACAGGAGATATGCATATCTGAAAAACAGGGAAGTTCACCAAGGCATTTCCAGTTCTCATTTCTGTGCATGCGATCTCTGAAGTCTGTATTTCTAGTTTGTTCTCCTTCTACTCTGACACAGCTACTTTTAATTCAAATTAGTATTAGTATGCTTCAGTTCCTTGAAATGGAATGATTCTAGCTGAGGGACACTTCTTGAGGGAAGGATGACAGGAATCAGCACTGAAGGCATAGTTTTCCCTTTTCTGGGAAAAAAAAAAGGCATGAGACAAGGGAATAATCATTTCCCATGATTTTACTATTCAATAGAGAAAAAACAAAAACAAAAAAGAAGTGAACAAAACCAATCTACTGTATTTTACATAAGAAAGAGGGGTATATGCTATCTGCTTTTGTCCCCACAACCTCGAGAAAAGAGAGAAATGTTTGTCATGAATAGAGTTCTGCATGCCACCTGGATGTCTTTTCCTGGGTTAAATACATTTGCTGTAAGGTTTCAGTCATAGATGGGAGAATGGGGACAGAGTCCATGTCAGTTCTGAGGTCACACTCAATAGCCCTGTGCTCTACAAAGGAAGGTTTTCAACCCTTACCCCTTGATTCTTTCACCCATCTTTCTCCTAGAGGTTTAAAAGAATCACCTTCATTTATTTATTTGTTTTGCTTGTGTAACTTTTTTATTCATTAGGTATAAATTGTATACTATATACTTAATTATATTCTTTCTAGTTCTCCAATATCTCCCAGCCCTCCCCATCTTAATGTCATTGCTATCTCTTAAAATCAATCAAACAAACAAGCAAACAAACAATAAAAAATAAACCATGGAGTCTGATTTACTTTGGCCAACTACTTCTGATCATAGGGCCAATATGGTGGTATAACTCCATTGAAGAAAGTTGATTTTTCCCACTCACAGAAGCTATAATTTGCAAGTAGCTCCCTGCTGTGATGTTGTCTAGCTTGAGCTTGTGCAGGTATTGTGCATTCTGTCACAGTCTGACTTCATATGTACACCTGCCCTGCTGTGTCTGGAAAATGTCATTTTCTTGCAATGTTCTACCATCATTGGCTTCTACAGCATTTCTGCCCCATCATGATCAAAGATCCTTGAGCCTAGAGGGCTGGGGAGGTGAGAAGCACATTCCAGTCAGGACTAAGAACTCCAATGAATCTCATTCTCTGCATATCATCAATTTGTGGGTTTCTGTGATAATTGGAACCTACTGTAAAGTGATCGCTGTCTGCAGATATAGGGATGCATCATTAAGAGTAGATTATAATTTTGTTCATCAGAATAATAGTAATAGGTTTTATTCTGTGCCCATGACCTATCTAGTCTCATGTTCTTGTTCTAGCTGACAGTATCAGCTATGGAATGGGTCACACATTCTTTTTGAAATTTCATGTGTGAATACTGTATTTATATCACTCCTTCTTCCCCATTCCATCCCATCTAACTCCTCAAATTCATGACCTCCTCTCTAATTATTATTGTCATACACTTACAGATACACATAAACACACACACACACAAACTAACACACTAAGTTAATGTAGTGGTGCTCATATATAGACATGTTTAGGGCTGACAACTTGAGATTGGATAACCTATCAGGGAGCTCATCACTTGAAAAAACTGACTCCCTTCTCTTAGCAACAATCATGTGACATTTTACATCTCAGAACATCAGCATATAAACACAGGATGCTGTATCTTTTGGTTGCACCATTTTTGGTGTTAATAGTGTGTATGTAGATACTTGTACAGCAATACTTCTGGAGTGTTAATTTCTGTTTTGCTTGGTCTGTGTGTGGGTGTGTATGTGTGTGTGTGTATGTGTGTGTCTTGCCAACTGAAGACTGTACTTCACAACTCAATAGCTAATTAAGAAAGACATAAAAACCTATTTTAATTCACTAACAAATGAGTCTGATTCCATTTCTAACATGCTATTTGGAAGCATGCTGAGAACATAAATTGATGATTAAAATAAAATAATTTAATCATTAATAGTCAGTATTCAGTGGATGCTTGGTACAGCATGTTACATGCCAAATCACATGTATATAAGGAATGCATAGAGGTATAAATAAGTCTTTGAGAGCTGTCTTCCTTTATTAATTAAATACTATATTCTTTCTGATGTTGAAATGAATTAAACACCATAGACTACAGTAAGTGAGGACTTTTTAACCCATATTAAATATATTTTATAAGTAGTGATCAAAATGATGTTTTCTTAAATATATATGGTCGAAATATATTACCACCTCTTCCCTATGGAAGACTGGTAAAAAATTGCAATCTATCTATTGGAGTCAGGATTTTTTGGCTCCACTAATGGAGTCACACTAATGGAGCCTCATGGTTATTAAGGTCAGGAAATGAAGAAGGCCATGCTGACTATGTGTCTAGCTGAGACTATTTCCTAATGTGAGAAACACTTTTCCTTCTGGTTTATTCTCTTTTTTCTCCTGTCCTCCTCTTATCCTTTTCTTTCATTAGTCAAAATCTCAGTTACCTGGTGTTTTATTGACATTTACTTTCCTCTTCTACAATCAGAAAGTAAATGAAGACAAAGTCTGCATGGGCTTGCCTAACTTGGGATAAAATGATAAAATGTCTTAGGTGAGCTTTTTGCTTGATTTTGTATGCATCACACATTAAGACTGATCCAATAATATTCTTAAA
Organism: Rhynchomys soricoides; assembly: GCA_019843965.1. NCBI lineage: Eukaryota > Metazoa > Chordata > Mammalia > Rodentia > Muridae > Rhynchomys > Rhynchomys soricoides. Next base: position 535,203 of record JADRCH010000270.1, read on the forward strand.
GTATTGAATTAAATATGCTAAGTTATTAAAATTATTACCCATTGATGTTCAGGTCCTGTCACTTTTGATATTGTAGAGTACATGCAGGCTTATCTCCTGAGGAAAAGGGACTGAGTCCTGTGCTTTTTGAGAGTGGACAGCAGGGGTGGGAGAGACAGTGCATAGGGCAGACCATGCACTGTTTAAACCCTCTTCACTCATCAAAGGGTCAACATGGGCTGTCACAGAGAGTACACTAGATAAGGACTCCTTACCTGATTTAATTGGTCATGTCATAAGAGTGATGCAGCAGTTTTCTGATGTCAATGTAGGATACAGGAGGAGGCTGAACTTGAAGCCTGGAACCCTCTGAGTGGGCTGTGGGCAGGCCTCTTAAGCCAGAGTCTAACATGAGGACACAGCTTATAGCCAGCAGTCTTTTTTTGTTCTAGAGAGACTGAACTTTGGCTACTTAGAAAACATACTCACTAAATATAACCATTTCCCCATTTATTTTAAGCCATCAATCTGTCCTTGATAAGGGGAAAATAACAACATTTGCCAGTGACATGGTACCAGATAGCTGTATAAGGTGCTCACGATATCAGTGGATCAACTGAAGATCCAGACCAAAGACTCCCACAAAGCCCAAGGATGTCATGGGACTGTCATAGCACAACCAAAGCTTTTGTTATTCTCAAGACAGTATTTTGGGAAGAACCATTACCACTGAAAGCCTAAAATTCACCTTTTCAGAGACTAAATTATATCCTAAAATACTCTTACAAGTGGAAAGGGACTAAACATCAAAAATAAAAAATGTCAGCGACACATTTATTAGCAAATTTGGTGGTCTTCCTCCCTTGCTTTTCTTTGGCTTATGGGTACTTTTTTTTTTGAACACTTGAGTTAACATAGGTTATGATTAAATTTGAATCTGTCTCTCTTCAAAATGGACCAAAATGAGTGTTGTTCTCATCTTGGATGGGGATGGGACAGAGTGCAGTGTCTATATGGTTTCTTGCCTGGAAATTAGACTTTAACAACTTTATGAGTTGATGTGTAGTGTTGGACTCAGAAACACTGCTTTTGAAGGCAGACAGGTTAGCTAGCCTTAGAGAGCAGAGGCTTCTTGGCATGGGGATGTGCGATGGGTTTTATGTGGGCCTGAGCCTTCTCAAGAGGACTATGGGCGGTAGCTCCTTTCTGGTCTCAGGTTCACAGTTCTGTTTCATGATAAGTATTTAAGAAGTAGTGAGTTTTACATTTCAGGCACATTTGGTGGGGTTCAGAGAATTACTGACATTCATTTTAGTGTTATCTGCTAGTCCATGTTCTTGAGATGATCAATCTCCCCCTCTCCCTCTCTCTGTTTCTCTCTCATATACAAACACATGTACACACTACACAGACAGACAAAAAGAGAGACAAACATACACACACATGCATGACACACACATACCACACATACATACTATACAGACAGAAAGAGAGCTAGACAGACACACCCACAACACAAACACACATGTATGCACATGCACACACATACACACATATACACTACACAAACAGACAAAAAGACAGACAGACAGATAGATAGGCACACACTACACACATGCACACCACACACACTATACAAGCAGAGAGAAAGACAGATAGACATACCATATACATACATTACACAGACAGAAAGATAGACAGACACAACATACACACAAACACACTACACAGAGAGAAAGACAGATAGACAGACACACCATACACATACACACACATTACAGACAGAAAGACAGACAGACAAAACACAACACCCACACCCACATACACTACACAAACAGAGAAAGACAGACAGACAGATACCCCATACACACACACATTACACAGACGGAAAGACAGACAGACAAAACACAACACACACACACACACACACACACACACACACACACACACTGCTCTTTTCCTTTTATCCAAATCTTAAGAGAGAATGTAGGGTCTGCTCGTGATTTATTCCTCTCCTTCTTTCCTTCTTGTGGAAGTCTCAGCTAAGAACTCTCCATCTTTTTCTTCCCATCCCCTCCTACTTTACATATTCCTATGTGGAAATTCCAGAGCTATCAATAGTTTAATGAGAATGCAATGCTTCCTTAGATAGTCAGAGCTGACCTCTGTCCTACATGTATACATGCATATTATATACATACACATGCACACTCACACAGGCATGCACACACACACACACACACACACACACACACAAGAAAAATAAATCTAAAGAAGAGTTCAAGATGGTAGGTTCAGGATAGAGATCTGGTGGGGATGTTCTTTTCCTCTAAGCTTGGCAGAGCTTTTAAGTCATCTTCTATTAACGTCAATATGGACCAGTCTGAACTCACTCTAAAAATACAGAAAAATCACATCAGCAGGTGAAAGATTAGTTAATTCACCAAGTCTGAAAGTCTGTCCCTAGGTCCTCTTAGCCTATGACACAACATGGGTGTCTGTTATGATGCCATGCATTTGCAGCATTATGAGAGTAGTTCATGGCAGTCAGGAAATATGAGCTCTGTTTATATTAAACATTTCATGTGCTACACCTCTCCCTTAATGTCCGACTAAAGCCCAGCTGGAAAGTAATTCTGGTACAGTGGAAGTTGGATGCTGATTTGTAGTTTTCAAGTTTTCCTGCAGGGCTCAGTCAAGGGAATCCATCCTGTGCTCACACGCTCAATTTGCCACTTTTGGGGAATGGATGGAGAACATTGGAGTACCAAACCTAATTGCCTGCGGTATTCCTAAGTGCCTGGGTGGGTTCCCGTGCCAGCAGAGGGATTTCTTCAGGAACTTCTAGTGGAGGCAAATCCCACTTAGTGTCTTTTCATGAATTGCAATCTGAATGTCAATCTGAAGATACTGGCTGCTTGTTTTTCTGTAGAAGGGTTAACTTCTGGAGTAAAAGAAAGTAATCTGAGGGCTCAGAAAGTAATGGACAGATGAGAGGAGACAAAACAGGTTTTTTCCCTCAAAGTGCAAAGTAGCAATGTTTGCCAAATTGTCTCTCATTATTTCTAGCCCCAGAAGCTTTGCTAACTTTTCTATATTTTAAGGGGGGGGGGGCTTTGGCTTAATTTTGTGACAAGATCTGGGGATTGTAGATTTCTTGTGTCTCAGACTATAACTGGCTAGCTGTGTTGACAGTACCAAACCTGCAGTGCCTTGGAAAATCATTTAAAACTTCATCTCATTAAGGGATCACAGACTTTAATATGCATCATAATTGTGGCTGCGTGGCTATCTTTAGCACTTAAGAAGGAAGACAGGTCCTATGGGGCTCGATTATTAACACTGCTATTACATTCTTAGTGTACTCATGCAACTGTTTGGTAATGTGCTCATAATTTATTTTTATTTTATATTGTGGAGGCATTGTTATGGGTTAATTGGTGCTATATTTTGCAAGTTTGCATCAGTAATACCAATAAAAATCTATTTATATTGTTCTTTGGGGATTCTGATTGCGTTAAGGAATGATTAGTCCTAATTAATTTCTGCAGTCTGTACTAATTACAATCAAATAAGACTTTACATAAAAATGTGGAATTGTGCTGAAGTCAATGCATTTTTGATCATTAATTAGAGAACTACTAGGCATATCTCTGCAGATGTTGTCATTTTCTTTTCTTTTATAGTTAGTGACTAGAAAGCTACCTCACCAACAAGCCATTGCCTCTGAAGGGCACCTCCCACAGTCCTATCAGAAGTCTTCTAGTTAATTGTGCAGTTGACTGACGGTTCTTTATCTTATTACTCATGAGAGCTGAAGTGTCCTCAGCTGTTGCTCATCTACCCTGCAGGTAGTAATATTATGTTTGCGTTATAGAGTGGGAATGGGAAGCTTGTGGTTTTAAGAGCTTGCGTTCTATTCTCCTGCCTCGTTTAGTGTTTATGCACTGCAATCCTACTCATGTTTTGACGTTTTCCTGATTTCTTTTTAATGCTGTGAATTCATTTGGATTTGCCTGTGTGCGGTTAAATTATTTTTATCTACACTTGCTGGTGTATGTAGCAGCAACTGGTGTAGACTATCCTTCTGACCTCCATACCTGATTGTCTAGAACCTAAGCTTAGGACAAGTACAAGCAGAGCAGGCAGACAAGATAGGATCGTACTGTTTTAACCACCGACATCTTGTTCTATATTCTCAGTTATGTTCCTTGTTGTAGTGATGAAATATCAGACAATACTCAAGAGAGGAGGGGTTTGTTTTAGACTACAGTCAAGTCCATCATGGCTGTAAAGGCATGGCATCAGAGGCAGAAGGATGCTGGTCATTGTGCATTCACAGTCAGAAAGCAGAGTGAAGCCAAGCTATACAACGTCAGCACATCTCAGTGGTCTGCTTTCTCCAGCCAGACTCCATCTTCTGAAGTTCCCATAGATTTCCCAAACAGCTCCCTGAAACTAAGAACAAATGTTCATAAGGTGTCTACAGGGCACATTTTATATTCAACCATGTCTGTCTTCTCCTAAGAAGCATAAATGAGATAACGCCCTTAAAACACAGTAGGACGCTGGGCAGTGGTGGCGCACGCCTTTAATCCCAGCACGTGGAAGGCAGAGACAGGTGGATTTCTGAGTTTGAGGCCAGCCTGGTCTACAGAGTGAGTTCCAGGACAGCCAGGGCTACACAGAGAAACCCTGTCTCGAAACAACAGCAACAACAACAACAACAACGATGACAAAAAAACCAAAACCATACCAAAACAAAACAAAAAACAAAAAACAAAAAAAAACCACAGTAGGACACCTGGCTCATGGAAGCTGTGAATACATATTAGCTAAGATAGTAATTATTGTTAAGAATATATCACATGCAACACTATTGAGCATCCAATCCTAGACCAATCAGTTGGATTTGAGCTCAGGACAAAGAACACATTTCATCAGAATTCTCCCACAATTTCACTGCAAGCTTCACACGCAGCCTGCTTTGGGTATGATAGTCCAAACACCCACAGAAGCCAGATTTTCTTGGCTTGTGAAATGACCTTGAAATGGCCATAATGATGCAGTACTGAAAAGTGCTCAGATCTGAGCGTTTATCTGTGCTTCAGCTCGGTGCACTTTTTCCTCCCCACCTACTTGTTCATTTCCCCCCAGCTGACTTTCTATCTATCAATATAAGGATGGTTTGCTTTCATCTTGTCTGCCCTCTGTTCTTCACTTTCTTTGTTCTCTCTGTTCAACCTTTGAGATGTATTTATTTAATTAATTAATTAATTAATTTTTGCTTATTCTTCAAACTTTGTCTTGGTTGTTTGATCCCTGAGCATTTTCTTCTATCTTACTGACCTTAACTGAGTTTCTTATTTCCAGGATGTCATAGTCTGTCTCTTCTTGTTACTGCCATTTCTCTCTGACCAAGCCCACATTTCAGCCATGCATGGACACTTACAACTCCTACTTCTGTCTCTAGGATTTGTACATGGCATACTTTGCCTGATTTTCTCTTTGACCTTTTCTTAATGATATGTTCACCTCCCCTCTTTAACACTTTTTAAAATAATTTTTTGAAGTGCCTTTTACTTCCTCAGTAATGTTCTTAGGCATCATTGGGATCCTGGGTAAAATAGCAAGTTATAGGTGAGAACTAAGATCCTAAGTATGTTGCCTGAACTGACCAGAGACCCTAGCAATCAAGAGAGTAGACCCTTGGCAACTCCATGTCTCACATTTTTCCCTTGTCCTGATAGAGCTCAGCATACAAAAGAAAATTTCTCTTTTGGTACTTTCTAGGTTGTGTAAAAGTATGTTTATGTATGTTTTCCCTGCATTCTTGGTTATTTTCAAACTTTCAGAAATAGGGACTGCACTACTCCTTTGTATTACTTCTGGCTTCTTATTCTCTATAATATCTAACATAGCTTGTATTTCCAACCAGAGTTCAATAAACTTTATTAAGTATCATTATTTATATTACCCTACAATTTTAATTTTCTGTTTCCTGAAAATGTTATATGTGGTTTTGTGCTATTGCTCCCATTTCATTTTCTCAAATTCCTCTCCCAGTTGCCTCATCTTCTTCATTCTCCATTATTTTAAAATTATATTTCTCTGTATCATCTTAAGTTCCATCTTATACTCATTTTTAAAATGCTTTTTTTATCTTATTGAGGCAAAAGCAATTCTCTCTTACTTTCAAGAATTGAATTTCCTGAAGTAAATGAGCATTGGTCAGATTTTGAGAAGAACGGTATATACATTTGTTAATTTCTTTAGATGCATGTGGACCACTAATTATGCATCTCAGAAATGAGCATCTCCATGGGTAAAGTATAGATAGATTTGTCAGGAAGGGAAAGGAAATGTCAGGTAAATGATATAGGTGTTTTATGGGGTAGTAATGAATGGTTGCAGTAAAAATTGTCCCAATATGTAGCAAATACATTAGACAGAGTTCTTTGGGACACTGAAGGAGATGGTGACATGTTAATACAAAGTGCTAGACAATTTGCAAAGGGACGGAGGCTCCCCTGGTACAGTACTGAAGTCTGCCAGGAGGTATTTTTGCAAGGCTATATGATGCACTTGGTCCAAGTAGTGGAAACCTGTCAGTATTCTTTTCTATAAGCTACTCTTTTTTTGTTAAGATGTGTGGGTGGAAGTCAAGATACTCACATGATTGGATTTCTTTTGGAAGAATGTTTTATGTTCTTCTGTTCATATAAGGGTACTTCAGAGAAAGCCATTCCTGTACTTGACCTTGGGAAGAAACAGAGGGATGCTCAGAGAGACCTGTGTTCAGGCAATTCAAAGATCTTCCAGTTTCCTTTCAATCACAGTTCTTAGCTTGCCAATGTTCCATATAATGGGTTATCAATTTCTGACCCTTGAGAATACCATGACAAAATATGAGTTAGGAAAAATATAAGTTTGATAATATTGGGGTATTTGTTTTTTTGGTTTGGTTTGGTTTGGTTTGGTTTATCTTCTTCTTTGTAGGCAGGTAAGGACTGCTAGTAACACAAATGCTGGTTATTGTTGAAGCCACTGAGATCAATTTATATGGTGTTTTATGAATTAACCTCATTTGTCCTAAGTCAAGACTTTTATCCAATTGAACTTACAAAAGTCTGACACTTTCCTGGGAAGTCTGTTTTTTGGATTGTAAGTTATTATAGGATCATCTGCCTTGCCAAAGAGCTCATTTAGGTGCATTGTTTTGGAGTTGATGAAATAAGAGAACCCACATTGCTTTTCATGCATGCATAGCATATAAACTCAGAGGCATACCCTGCAGGCCATCAGTCTCAAATGGAATTTGAAAGCGTTGTCAAAAAGTGGAAAAAACAACCCATGAATGCAAGAAAAGCACACCTTCCTATTCCAAGGGAGCTTCAGTTACTCTTGTTTTCTGGTTTGTACAGAAGTTACAGAGGATTGCTGAGGTAAGGGAGGTTTATCAATGAAAGCATTACTTCAGTTTCCCAAAGCTCCTCTGTTTGGATAAGAAGGGAACCCAAGATTGGGCTGCCGTGCTGACATGAAACCACTAAAGGAGAGGGTCCCTATGGACTGAGAGTCCCCCACTCCTGAAAAGTCTCTTTGAAGCATTGTCGCCCGGGTGGTCATTTTCACAACAAGGCTCTAAACACCTATTCCCGAGGTACTGAGCAGTGCTAAGCCTGTCTTCTTATTAGTTAGCTGAGCACTCATCACAGTTGGCTCCGAAGAGAACAGCATCTATTTCTATCTCACAGATAAAGGAACAGAAACCAAGAAGCAGTTAAAAAGCATGCCCAGGTTAACAATGGGTGCTCAAACCTGCTGTCATATTTAAAATAATACAGAGCTGGGTAGAAAGGATGGGTTGGCATGAGGTTTCAAGTTGATGTGCCTAGAATCCATTTACATATGAGCCAGGTAGAGTGGTTTGTGTCTGTGACCTTGTAACTCAGCACTGTGGGTCAGAGACAGGAGGACCCCAGTAGTGATTGGCTTGCCAACCATCAAAAACAGTGAGGCTCCAGGTTCAGTGAGATGCTTTTCTCAAAAAATAAGGTAAAAAAAAGTGATTGAGGAAAACATCTTGGTCTCACCCCCTGGCCTCTGCAAAGATGATCTAGGTAAGCATACATGTAACATACTATTTAAACATGCATGTAAGGTAAGCACACATGCAACATACCATTTAAACACTGATGTGTTGCTGATGTGATCAGCACACGCGGAACATGCCATTTAAACTTTCAACATGAATCTATGTTAAGATATCAATACATGTGTTTGTGTTTAGAAAGAACAGTATAACCACCCGGATGTCCTCCTGAATTCTGTTGAAATTATTAATCTGCTCTGTGAACATTGTATTGGATCCAAATGATTGACTAAATTAGTTTTTGTTTCCATGTGAATATTGACTGTCGGCAATGTGCAGTTTTCATTTTGCTAGGCTTCTGCAATGATTAGATTTCTGAATTTCCCAATTTTTAAATTTTAACACTTTCACCTTCCTTGGAGCATGTCTATATGAAACATCTGTAAGTGGTGATTGCTGCTCTATTCTTGCATTTCTTCTGAAGTTGGATATTACATTAATGTATCATTGTGGTGGGAGGTTTTATCAACTTGACATGGCCTAGCATCATGTGAGAAGAGAATATCAGTGAGAGATTATCTAGATTAAGTTGGCCTGTGGGGGACTGTCTTCATTATGGTAAATGAGGCAAGAAAAGCTAGCCACCATGGGTGGAAACATCGCCCAAGCAGGGAACCCTGAATTTTATGGAGAGGAGGAGGTTAGCTGAATACAGACTTGCATGTTTTGATCCATTCATGGATATAATACGTCCAGTTTCTCTGAAGCTTAACATCTGCACAATGATAAACTATAACATGAAACTGTGAGCTAAGTAAATCCCTTTCTTTTAAGTTGCTTTTGTTGGGGTATTTTATCATAGCAACAGAAAAGGAAACTAAGACTAGAATATTCTAATTTAATGAGTGTACTTTAATAATTTTTACGAACCTCTGTAAAATAATTTTATAAATAAACAAAATATTGATACACAAATGCTAATAATCAGAAGGACATAATAAAATGTACATGTGTAATATATAGCAGAAGCCAACATATGTTAACCTTTACTGTAAAGCATTATTTATATGAACCAAAAGAGCTAGGAAAGCATCTGGCTTCTTATATAAAAACGTGATTTCAGTGCTTAGCAAATTTATTTTACCAGCAATTTTCCTCTTGATCCAAGAAAAGTTTAGGAATAAGTCAGATGGAAGAGTTGAAAGGTTCTGAAACCTGCCAAAGCATGTCAATTGTTCTACATCTGAATTTCCCAAAGAAAAGAAATTTAGGAGATAATACGGAAAATATCATCTGCTGTCTTCTGTCCCCAGGGCAACTGGTCTACTCTGCCATTGGTGAAACTGCCCATCATTTACTTTATTTGACTGGCACCTTGTGACTTTTCACATCAGTGGAGACACGCAATATTATCATGCTTGTAGTTCAGACTGAGTGTGTTGGAATCACTGTATGAAGAAACTGAGATAGCTCAGCAGAAGTCATTGTATACCTCCATTGCTGGCTATTCTGTGTCATAATTACTTCAGCACTTGCCAAGTTTCATGAATATAAAGCTAGCCAATTAATTTGGCATCTATTGTAGAAGGAAAAATGGAGCTAAAAATCTAAGGTTTTCAATTATATAAAGAAGAGGAAGAAAAACTTCCACGCCCCTTGATTCCTTTGTGTGTATTTCAAATAACAGAGTTGAGTGGTATTGTTAGCTGGTTTCACCTTCTAGAGATTTCATTTCTCTGTGTGCCTTAGAATAATGTTATAAATAATAAGTCATTGACTAAATTACACACCTCTAGGTGCTACAAGAAAGGGACTCATTTAACATTGCATATGCATTTATGTATGTGTATATAAGTATGTATATGTGAATATACACATACATAGATAGTCTTTATGGTTAGTCATAAATAAAGCATTTTTCATAATCCAGAGTAAAATGATTCTAGAACCACTGAAGGTACTAAAATTCCCAGATACTTAAGTCATCAATATAAATTGGCCTAGTATTTATAGCTTATGTGTACTCCTCTCTGACCTTTAAAATATCTGCAGACTCTTAAAATACACAGCACAAGTATAAAGACTATTTGAAAGCTGTTATACTCTGTTGTTTGAGAAATATCGACGTAAGAGTCTATATCTTGCTGACATGATAATATGAACATTGTACTCATAAACTGACAAGTATGGTTACAGGGAATGTACATGGAATAGTTGCTGTTGGCAGAGGAGCCATTACCTTCAGTGTTTCATCCACTGGCAAGTTGCCCATGTTCCAATAAACATGGCCCCATTCAAGCTCATGAATGCAATCCTAATTAAACTCCATGGCTTACCAAAACCCAACCATACAACACAAAGTGCCCTAAGATGCAAAAGCAGGAAGAGGACTTATTGTGAAGAGGAAGGAGGTCCCTGGGAGAAAGAGGGGGAGTATGGAAGGCAAGAGGTAGTGGTGAAGGACTGGAATTCCTTACATGTAAGAAACTACAATACAATAAAGTAAAAAAATTAAGAAAATAGAAACATGCTTAGCACAGACACACTGATTGATGGCCTTCATATCTGTGTTGAATCACCCAATAGAAAGCTCATAGCTGTGGGGTCTAATTATTTGTTACCTTCCCTTATTTTTGAAAGGAAAGAGATGGACTGTTGACAAAGATGAGTGTGAATTTATTTGTACACCTTTAAATATGAGAAAAGTAAGGGCTTCCTCCTAAACCACATAGCGCGAAGTCCTACCTATGCTGCTCACCGAAGTAACACACCATGTTTATGATCTTTGTGGGTGGGCTGTGAGAGGCACAAGAATGTGCATGAAGGAGGTAATAGAACTCTCCTGTGCTTTAGTCTTCTGGTTTGAACAATAAGTCATTCTTGTACTGTCCAGTTCCCTTCCTCAATCAAGGCTGCAAGAGGAAACCTAACTTACTTTTCTGAACCCTTTTAATAATAAGCAAAATATATCTAAGTAGTTACATATCTAAATACAAGTTAATGCTAAGAAATTTGAATTAATTACCTATTGTATATCTTGTTTCATAAATACTGAACATTTTAAATTTGACAAAGGGATTTCATATAAAAATCTTCCTACATGCTAAAAAGCAAATTTTATGGTTTCTTTTCTCCAATATTCTCTACAGTCATACATTTTAAAAAATAGGGCACTCTAAGGACAGCCAATGCTGGGACCATGTTTCAAAAACAAACAAGCCGGGCAGTGGTGGTGCACACTTTTAATCCCAGCACTTGGGAGGCAGAGGCAGGCAGATCTCTGAGTTCGAGGCCAGCCTGGTCTACAGAGTGAGTTCCAGGACAGCCAGGGCTACACAGAGAAACCCTGTCTTGAAAAACAAAACAAACAAACAAACAAACATATTTAACTGTACCTATAGCTGTGTAAGAGAAAGAGAATGTGTGTGTCAGAGAGAAAGATCGCGATGAGTGTGTGTGTGTGTGAGAAGGAGGGAGAGAGGGGGAGGGAGAGAGGGGGGGGGAGGGACTCATGTGGTGGTCAATATAGTTGGACTTTAAGAATCAGATTCAAATAATTGGGTAATGTGGGACCGTGGAAGGCAGGCTTGTTTCTGGTTGAACTAAGGTTTAAACTCCCCAACCAGGGCGAACCCAGTAGGGTTCCCCAGCAGGGGACAATGGTACAAGGGATGGTAGGCATTTGCCATGCTCCTAGGAACCAGGCTCCTGACAGGAGACCACAGCTCTTCATAGGTCTATGACTACCAGTCACATAACTGCAAAGCTCTCCACAGGTAGAGATATGATCACGTAGCCTCAAGACATCCCCATATTAATGAGGCCCCTAGAGGCTTAGCCACTCTCCTTCCCAGCCACTATTTCAACCTCTCCCCTCCCTGAAGTCTGGGGGCTATGGATTCACTCATGCCACTCTTCACCATAACAATAAATGCCCTGAAACCCTGGACTGTCTTTCTTCATCAAGATCTGCAGTGGGAAACAATGGAACAGGCCTTGGTCTAAAGAGCTGTGTCTAGTCTCCTGCAGAAGGCCTTCTGGCACTCCTAGCCACTACCACCACCGAACAAAACCAAACCAAGTGAGCTAGCCTGTGACAAGCTACAGGACCCTGTCCCCAGCGGGATCCAGCCAGTCTTCTCCCCACCTTTCCCCTTCGGCCTGGGCTAGATCCAAGCAGCAGGCCCCCACTTTGTTCTCAGTGCTTCTACGACACCTGGGATGCCAAGAGCATGGGAACCAGATGGATCCTGCTTCCATATGGTCCCCGGGACCCCAGGCTGCGCTCCTCCACCCCTGGACAGTGTCTCTACAGCAGCTTCTCATAGTTCAACACCCGCCCTGCGGTGCTGTGGGGTGAACTCGGTCAGCTCTCCGAGGGGCCCGAGCTGGGGGCAGATGTGCGGGACTTCATTCCACACACTGCCAGTTAATCCAACAGGGTAATATATAATTTGTTGCATGATGAAAATAAAAATTTTACCTGAATTTGTGTTATTTGGAACATTTTCTTCCTGGCTGCTTAATGGTAATCAACTTGGTCTTTGTATTCTTAGTTTTCCACATTTATTTATTAGATTTAAACCAATGAGGATTACTACAGGTTTTCTATTTCATATAATCATAAATGCCTAATAGATATTTGCATGCAGACAGAAGTTCATGAGTAGAAATATAAGGACTGTCTCAGTTCCAGGTAGTAAATGTTCATGTTGTAAAAGGGGACTACAGTTTAACCAGACATTTGTCATTTTAAAGGAGACAATCTATGGGCAGCTTAAACCATGTCTGAAGATATTTAGATGGCTAAATTACACATGGATTATCACAGAAAAATTTAAATTACACTTAAAACATACTAGACATTAATGGTTTCTACTCTGTATTTGAGTCATATTAACAGGAAATTGAGATGGATGGCTATTTAATGGTGAGCTGAAGGCAGATGATCTATGGAAAAACAGAACTAGAGGTGCCTGGTGTCATACATTTCTGTATCAGAGAATAAACAAGTCATGAAAAAACTACACAGTGGTAGAAGAATGCTTGTAAAATGTACATCAGTGGAAGATAAATGAAGTTTGTGATCTGTTCAGAACTTGGAGATTACTTGTGGGTCATTGACTGTTAACAAAAGTATTATACATGACCCCAAGAACTGGGTGAGGTAGCTGTATCATTTTGGTACTAACATAAAAAGGGAGAGGTTATGGCATGTGTCAGCAATGACAGGTCTACAGTGATCATAGTTATAGGCAGCCAAACACTTGAGCAACAAACTCTGACTTTTTTATTATTATTCCACTGTGAATCACCTGAATAACACTTTAATCCTGGGTCAGTTGATGCAACGCTAATTCTTTTAAATATCCATGAAACAAATGTGCATCATAAACTGTAGGCCACTTTTCAAAGCATGAACAATACCGATACTAGTTGGAATGGCTTCATTGGCAACTGAAGGATTCAGCTGTCTAAATAATGTGTGTGTGTGTGTGTGTGTGTGTGTGTGTGTGTGTGTGATTGTTCAGATAATTTGTGAGTATGTGCAGATATGTATTTGTGGAGGCCAGAGGGTAAAGTCCAGTATCTTCACCAATCACTCTCAATCTTATTATTTTTAAGCCAAGGTCTCTCACTGAACTTGCCTTTTACTGATTAGACTAGATTGACAGGTCAGCGATATCCAGGTGTCACCTGTCTTGAATCCCACCAGAGATTGTACTGAAAGCATGCACCAACATGCCCAGAATTTTACATGGATCCTGGATCAAACCAGACACTTATTCTTGCAAGACCAACACTTTACTGACTGATCCATATCTCAGCCTCTCAAAATTTGTAGGTTTTGAGAAATGTCATCAAATGGTGTGATGGTAGAGATGCTGTTGAACCCAAACTTGTCAAAGAGAGAACCAATTCTGTAGTTAGTTCCTCTGACCACCATGCACATGCCAGGGCACAGGTGAGCCTGCATGCATGCAAAATTAAAAAAAAATATATGAAAATAAATTAGAATATACTGAGAAATGTAGGGAATATAACATAATATAGCAGTTCATAAGAGGACAGCACCTATTCATGCAGTGTGCCTGTTATTAACCACTGGAGACAGAAGTGATTTTAAGTGCTTTCTTTTCAGTCTTTCACTTTTGAACAGAATGCTTTGTTCCACACACATGTACAAACTACCGTGTAATTTCTTGAAATTACAGCTTGGTCTTTTTTGTAAAGGTTGACGTAAAAATACTCTTGACAGTTTCTAACCTAATATGCTACATGAACTCTTTTGTTCTTTCACAGACCATAAGGCAAAGGATAATTTTAAAACCACTGGGAGAAAACTCAACTAACTTTGGAGGGGATAGGTGATGCCGATGTTTATGACCAAGATAAGCTGCTGTGCTGGAGTTAGGGTCAGAACCTAGACCCTGATCACCTCCTAACAAGCCAAGCTTGGCCACTGGTCCTCAGAAGTCTAATTAAAGTCACAATTAATAGTATGTGGGGAGAAGAAGGAGGGAGGGGAAGGAGGGATGAAGAGATCAAGAGAGACTTATTAAATGTGGCCATACTGGCATAAAGAACATTCAGGGTCAACCCAGCATAAAGTTTATGTCTAACTAGAGAGCTAGACATATGCAGTCTTAGTCAAGGTGTGGTCCTACTTCTCACCAGTATCTCAGCTCCTCTCTACTACGCGGTGGTCTGGCAAACTGTCAGAAGCATTTTAAATTTCTTTCGGGAAGATAGGATCCCTTTTGGCTGGCTCCAGGCTTCAGTCTGTTCCTTCTTCCAGCATGATGTTCCTTGGAAAATTCCAATTTCTTAGAGCACATTGTTTCTGAGGGCAAAAGGGAGAAACTCTGTGTGTGTGTGTGTGTGTGTGTGTGTGTGTGTGTGTGTTTGTGTGTGTGTGTGTGTGTGTGTAGGATTCCTTTGCTCCTAGACAAGATGCTTTCATTATGGTAGAGGTTTGGAACTGAGTGGCAGCATGGGAAACTGGAGCACTACGTTCTTTCTCTGATACTTCTAGTATCGTGGCTGTGGAGCCCACCTCTTGAGCTCTATAGTGATTTTTATATATACCCCATTGTGAGACCTTTCCTGTAGAATTATCTCTTTGTGTCACTTTGAATCCCTGAGCAAAGGAACATTTTCTTCTGATTCTTATTTAGGTCGCTTAGGTCAACACTATTGTTTCTCAAACTTGATTCTGGTTATAAGATAGACCAAATAATTTTCTTTAATCAGTGTTGGATGCTCAGCTGTCAAAGAGCCTACTATATGCAAGGAAGTCCTCCTTCCGTGGCAACAAGATGCATCTCCATACATGCTAGCCGCATGTATGACACATTGTTGTCATCTGGTAAGTTTTTGTTTGTGTTTTGTTTTTTTGTTTTTGTTTCTAAGAGATACACCTACTATCACTGCTTTATACACTGAAAACTTGAAAAAGAATAGGAAATTTGTGCTGGATTTAGATGGGTTTGAGAAGAACTATTTAATTATTTTGGAAAGCAAGGGAGGCATGGCCACTGCAGCATCCTTTACTACTGATTCTGACAAACACAGGTGTCTTCTCTACTTGTCCCTTCCTTACATGTGTCTTATTTGCCTGCTATTGTAGGGTCTGTTGCTTTACACTGTGGATAATCAGTGTGACAGTCGCTTTATACATAGACACACTCAGCTCATTTTTATTTGAGGAACATGGCAATTTATTAAAATCAGACTTAAGATCATGCACAGAACCCACAAAACTACTATGAATGAAAAAAAAATACAGACACAAAGTGTAGCTGTGGTTCTGTTTCATTGTGTCCTTCAAAATAGCAATGCTGTGAGATTACAAAATAGGAATCTTACACCTATATTCTCAGTGTATACTCATAAGAATCTTGAGTCAATGAAGTGGTTGAGCAAGTAAAAGTTAGTCTAATGAGTTGTGTTCCACAGTGGAAAGAGAGGATCAGCTCCTACAAGTTATCTTCAAGCTTCCATGTGCATGCTGTGCACGCGTGCACACACACACACACACACACACACACACACACACACACTATAATGATTAACTTTGTCAGTTACCTGGAAATCACCTGGGAAGAGAGTCAGCCACAATGAAGGACTGACTACACTGGATTGGCCTATGGGCACACTGTGGAAGATTGTTTCAGTTCAGGTAATTGATGTGTGAAGATCCTGCCTACTGTGGATGCCTCTATTATCAAGGCAGGAGGTCCTGACTATTAAGAGTGGAAAAGCTAAGCAGAGTATTCTCTCTTTGTTCTCAGATATGAAGTAATCAGCTGGTCCTGCCTCTACTTACCCACAAAGATAGACTGTGACCTAGAATTGTAAACTGGCATAAGGTTCTTTCTCCCATCAGTTACTTTTGCCAGTGTATTTTATCAAAACAACAGAAATGAAACTAGAATACACACACACACACACACACACACACACACACACAGACACACACACTAAGAATGTATCTTCATAAAAAGTCTCTTCTGCTTTCAAGCAAGTGACATAGAACCATTCTGCCCCCTTCCTGCTTCCACCCTGAGAAGCAGCAATGGCATTTCTCTCTCAAATACTCTTCTTGGTCTCTGCATTCTTCTGTCCAGCTCTTGGCATTCTGTCTGGAAGGCTCATCACCTTTGCTGTTATTGTTCCCCCACTGCGTGCCACGGGTTCTAGCCTGTGACTTGGTCAAGCCTAGGCTTATTTCTCTGTTTTTCCATATTCTCTACCACAATGCCAGCCTGTGTTGTTTCCATGAATAAAGAAACCAAACTGTGTTTTTCCTAGCATATATAACACATATGCTGTTGTTTGTTAATTTTATAAACAACTAAGGAATGCATACTTTTCCAAATGCACATGGGAGACTCTCTTGACCAAGATATAGCAGATAAAATAGTAGGTGGGATCCCCGTGTTTGTGGCATCTGCATTCCCATGGGATGGTCGGTCAATACAAATTCAAATATCCATATATGCAATTTCAGGTAATGTAAGGTGGGTAAGTGCTGTGAAAAAAAATAACAAGGTGGAGAGAGAATGAAAGTGGCAAGAAAAGGCCTTTCATGATGTAATTAATGTAATTTTATCATTATCACGATTAGCATTATCATAAATGTATCAGATTTTCATTAGGAAGGGATGTAGCTTGACTTACCTCCTAATACGGATGATGAACTGCTGGTGCTCTCTGTTACCTGATTGGATCTGATCTATCTCAGACTAACAGTAGGAAGTGTGAGCTTTTCCAGGCAGAGAATATCTGACTGTTTGAAAAATGAGAGTTTCTACTGTATTCTTTAAGAGTTTTCCTTATTTGTGGGTTTATGCTGAGGCTTGGCACACACTCTCTGTAAATTGTTATGTTATGCAGCACTCTTACAATAAGCCTTAATTCTGCATTTTTCTATTCAATGTTTTTGGCTATGGTTGATGATGAGTTATCAATGGAGGTAAAATCATGGTGACAGGGAATGTCTGTCCAGATGATCAGGTTTTTAATACAGCAAAATTGCAGCTGAGTCCATCAAGAGGACCATTAAGCTCTATGTTCTATTTGCTTTTTAAACAGTAATCAGCCTCCTTTTTTTTTTTTTGGTTTTTCGAGACAGGGTTTCTCTGTGTAGCCCTGGCTGTCCTGGAACTCACTCTGTAGACCAGGCTGACCTGGAACTCAGAAATATGCCTGCCTCTGCCTCCCAAGTGCTGGGATTAAAGGCATGCGCCACCACTGCCCGGCCATCCTCACTATTTTTACCTCTTTAAAGTTGTTTATTTATGCATTTCTCTTTGACTGTTACATATGTAATGATTTTTGCATAGAAATTTTAATCAAACAACATGACTGGGATCACATCCAAAGAATTTCTAGGTCTGTGTGATCTGGCTGGAATGTCATAACTTTAACCCCTCTGTCTAGAATACAGACACGCCCTTAGTACACACATTAATCCAAAACAATTACGGTAAAGTTAGTTTGTAGAAGGAGGCAGCCATGTTTGAAACTGATGTCTAATTGAGGTGCAGACAAAGTGACCCATCAGAAAAAGATTTGACAGAATGAGTTACAGATTATATACTCTCAACTTTCACGAGAACAGACAGGAAAGAGAGGCTACTGAAGAGTGAGTCAGGAATGAAAGGCAGTCCAGTGAGTACAGTTCAGTTGAGTTCAGGCAGTGCAGTGGAGTTCAGTTGAGTTTGTTTCTGAGTTCCACTCAGGTTGTGCAGTTTGTGCAGTGCAAGTCAGAAGAGGCAGTTGAAGTCAGAAAATTAGAAGAACCCAGAAGATTAGAAGAAATTGCCAGAGTTAGTTTAAGGCCAAGCAGACCAATTCAGTGAGAAACTGAGAGAAGCCAGTTTGAATCAGTCAGCTTGGAGAGGAGTTTGAGCCAGAACAGCTGAGTTGAACTAGCCAGCCAGAAAGAAGGAGCTTATATAGCAGTAAGCCTCCTAGACAACAGTTACATCTGGGGAATAAAAGATACGTTTACAGACTTCAGTCCTATTCAGCCAAAATCTTCTCTCATTCCCTTCTTTCTGATAAAACCTGAGTTCCCAACACACCTCTTTCTACTTGCATGTTTGTGTGTGTGTGTGTGTGTGTGTGTGTGTGTGTGTGTGTGTTGGGGGTGGTATTTAGTGTAACCTGGGAAACTTACCAATGGGTACACCACTGGAGAAAGTGATACTACTTCCCCTAGAGACCAAAGGCTGTCAATATCCCTCAGAAAAACATGGGGCCTCATGTGTCCTCCTGCATTCCATTATCAAATTTTGATAGGCTTAGTTTTACACAGATCGTTTGAGGATAACCGCAGGTGTAGTGAGTTCATGAGAGGAAAGGCCTCTTGTGTACAGTACATACATTTTGCAACACACCTTTCTATCTCTCATTTTGTCTGTTCTTTGCTCCCCGTCTTTTGAGGTTCCCTGAGCTTTGGAAGGGGTAGTATGGAGGTCTCATTTAGACTGAACACTCCACTGGCCTTTTTTTCTGACTACTTTGGCCAGCTACTCTCTACATTAACTGCTGTTCTGTCCAATAAGGAGCTTCTCCAAGGGTCTAATACATCCAAACTGAAGGTCCTTCCTCTACACATGACAGTTGTAGACAGAGTTGAGGCAATGTGGCATTTTCATTCATATAGGCATGGTATCATGCTCAAGTGGAGTTAATCATATCTGTCATAGTGTCATGCTCAAATAGCTTTAGACATTTCTATCTTCTTTAAAACTGACCATGTCTTTATTGTAAAAAACATTTTAAACCTTCCCTTAATCTATAGAAATGCATAGCTTATTATCATTACCTGAAGTTGTCCTTATGTATACTAGTGTATCAAAACTTCCTGTGTCTGTGTGTGTTTATGTATTGTGCAGTGCACGTGCCCATATGTATGTGTGTGTGAAAAGCAGGGGTCAACTTTGGGTTTCTTCTTCAGTTCTTTACCTTGATTCCTAAGATATGATCTCTTCACATTTTTAAACCCATAGCTTGCTGATTGAACAAGAGTGGCTGGCCAGTGACCCTCTTTGGTGCTCTTGTGTTCACCAGTGCTGGCATTACAAGTGTATACCACCAACCCTGGCCTTTTTACACAGGTGGTAGGGAAGGGACTAAGGCCATTATGCTTGTGCAGTAAGAATTTGACGAACCAAGACATTTCCACCTCCCAGAATCTTTTTCTCCTGTCTAATAGCAGAAGTAACCATGAATCTTTCTCCATCCCTTTC
Source organism: Rhynchomys soricoides (assembly GCA_019843965.1). NCBI lineage: Eukaryota > Metazoa > Chordata > Mammalia > Rodentia > Muridae > Rhynchomys > Rhynchomys soricoides. Next base: position 555,039 of record JADRCH010000270.1, read on the forward strand.
ATCTCTACTTTCCACAGTGTTTTGTACTCACTGAGCCCTTCCTTTACTGTCAGGTTCATCTGTGTGAGCATCTGGGATGTTTTGTGGGGAGCAGATCTTTGTCCTGAGGATTAATTTGCGTACTGAAGGATATTTAGTATCTCTGACCTCTATGCATTAAATTCTGATACTTCCTCTCTTGTTTAACAGCAGCAACAACAATGTTGTTGTTGTTGTTGTTGTTGATGATGATGATGATGATGATGATGATGATGATACAGTTCTCCAGACATTGGGATATTGCAATCTCTAGGGTTCAAGTCTCTGGGGGACACAATCAGCTCTGGCTGCAAACTGCTGATCGGTACCAACTTTCTGTCTTTGAAGGTGTTGTACCTTCTCTACTTGAAGAGTTCTATGCCCTCTCTTGTGTTTTCCCACTTAATACAACAAGTCCACTTCTTTTCTCTAGTTTTGATCCCACTTAGCTGAGAGTTACCTTCTGTCCCTAGGCTTCAGTAAGCACCAGAGCCCATCTCATATCTTCTAATTCTACATTCCTGCCAAGATTCTTTCCTACTGGGTAATTGCCATTTACTGAGATCACTGGTAATTATTATAAAGGTGTTACCTTTTGATCTGTTCTAGGTTATAAATTATTTGCAAAGAGAGATCACGTCTTAGTTACATTTCCTTCTTCATGGAACACCTAAAAGTAAAATCATTAAGTAGTGGCATTACATTGTGTTGCTGTGGCAAATACCATGACCAAAAGCAATTTAGGAATGTAAAGGTTTTGTTTCAGCTTGCAAGTTGCAGTCCATCATTGAAGGAAGGCAGGGCAGGAATTCAAGCAGCAACTCCGGAGGAATGCTGTTTTCTCCGCCTGCTTGCTCTCTGGTTCCATTTCTGGCTTGCTTGGGCTCATGTTCACCAAGTTCCTTATACAGTCCAAAACAACTCACCTAGGGAATGGATCTACCCACACAAGCCTTGACCTTTCTGTGCCAATTAACAATCAAGATAATTGCTCACCGAAGTGCTCACAGACCAGCCTATTGACAATTATTCAATGGAAATACCATTCTTTCAGGTGCTTCTCAGCTGTGTCAAATTGACAACATTAACAGAGGCAATGTACCATAAAGGATCTTATTGACCAAAGCTTCACTCACCCCACCTACAGTCAGGATAAAAACAAATGGCATAGGGTTCGTCATAATCAATGGTTTTGGAAAAGTCTATTTTTACCCTCCCAATCTGGAATTCAAGTATACTGACAACCATGAAAATTCTATCACTGAAATCAAGCTCCTGCGGTTACCATTATTGAAGGAACATTTTAATCCAGCATGATGTAGAGTTTGGAGTAAAAACACTTTAATGTCTGATCTTCTACTTCAGTGAGGATTCTCCAACTTAATCATGAGGCATTTGTGCAAAAGACAGCTGCATTACCACTGAAGACCTTGCACTTGATTGTCTTTGGGTAACAAAGTTCTTGGAAGGAAATTTGTGGGAAAAAAATATCCTTGTAAGTTATGAAACATGTCTCTTTTACTAGACGCTGACAGCTGGGCTTTAGTCTTGAAGGGAAGGTTAGCAAATTAATAGGAAAACCTGAACAGTCGATTCTTTATCTGTCCAAATGCAACTTGTTATTCAGAGCGTATCCTATTGTTCAATGAGTTCAGTACCTGTGTGCCATTCAGGTAATTATGAAATGTTGGAGAACCAAACCCAAAGCCCTTTTAATGACATTGGCGATATGAATGTCAGCCATTGCTTTCTGACACCACTGGGTGCTGGCAGCTCCTGCTCCCTGCTGTGTCCACAGGGTTCTTGATGGATGGCTGTCCTGTTCTCATTAGCACATTTAACAGGCTGCCTTGGGATTTCTCAAACAAGGAGGCTCACATTCTCTCCAAAGTCAACTTTTTGAAATAACAAGGCTAAGTATATATATTTCCAACATAACAATGCTGCATATTCCACCTAGGTATATGCACTTTACCCAAGCTCATACAAGCCTCAAAGCATTCAGCATTAAACTTCACAGCACTTGGATAGATTTACCCTAGCTCTTGTAATTCTGCTGGAACACATTTTTATGACATTCCTTGTAATTTCATAGTTTTTTTTTTTCTTTTTTTTCGTAGTGGATTTCCTTTGGTGGCTTTATGTCCGCCTATTCCCATTTTTAAGACTTATCTTCTATACTCAGTTATCTGCCCTGACTCAAGGAGGGTCTAGGAGCCAGGCAGGTTTATGTGAACTGCCTCTTCAGGGCAGGAACTGGGACAACCTCATGATGTCTTTGGACTGGGGGTTAAGGATAGAGTCAGCCTCTGCTAATCACACTACAACATAAACTCTGGCTGATAGACAGCCACGGTCTATTAGATTCTTGTTTGGAAGGCAGAGGGCATGGAAACAAACGTAAAGCAGAAAGGAGACATTCCTTTCCAGAACTTTCTGCTGTTCTGCTCTAATTCCCTTGGGAGCCCTGGCTATGTTTCTTGCTGTGAAGTTTCATGCTGTCATGCATCTAGTTACCATGATCCTTTTTAAGCTTATACTGACTGGTTAACTGTGTTTCTGTCATCAAATAGCTTTGCAGAGCAGGCGGGACATTTCTTGTATTCCTAATGAGAAAATTGAAGTTCAAAGGTGTTTGCATTTCCTTCAGAGTGTTGTGACCAGCACTTCACAGAGTTGGGATTCTAGCTCCTGCTCAAATTCTGTCTCTGAAATTAGTCATATGTTTGTGGTCTCGAAAGCACAGTTTGTTTGAGATGTTTCAGAGTAAATGTGTGTAACATTGTCCTGGGCCCTTGCAGTGCTGCTGCTGCTGCTGTTGCTGTTGCTGCTGCTGCTGCTGCTGCTGCTGCTGTGAGTTCAGAGTTGTCTCATTGCTGAGGTCACATTTTCCTACCTGTGCTCAGGAGGGAATGTTTTCTGTAGCTTCCATATAGCTCAGGGCTATGGCTGTTTACTATAGCCATCCCCACAGCTTAACATTTTCAATTATTTTCAGTCCCTGAGTACTTTTACTCAGTTCATTAAAATTTAAACACCTGTATTCCTTAGGCGCCTCCTGACACAGGCTGCTCAAAACTGGCCCCTCCCTTACTGGCTCCTGTGGGGTAAGGATAGGTGGTGCCTGTTCTTTATTGTCATGACAATCAGCCATGAATGGCCACATGACTTCATCCCAGGATCAGACCTCTGTCTCCCTCAAACCCTCTGATGGCGTTCCTACTCTGGATGTCTGTACACCAGTCCACTTTGCCATTTTCTCAGTCTTTGACACTCTGATACTATTCTCTCTCCTCATCCCTGGATCTCTGAGAATGCAATTTGCATAGTCTGAAACAAAAACTTAAGTCTCAGCTTTCTGCTCTCTCCTTGACCCACAGGCTTGGTTCTGATTCCCAGATGCCTCTTTGGTTTCCCAGTTCCTGCATCATAAAGCAATATCTGTCTCTCCTGGTAAAAGTATAAACTAAGCAAACATGTTGCAATCCTGGTCTTGTCATTTCTACATACTCTAAGCCCAGCACAGATGAGGATATGGAGCAAGGAAAATAAATGACTTAGAGACTTGGGGAGATGCTTAGTAAAGTGCTTGCCAGACAAACATGAGGGCTGAATTCTGATCCTCAGAACTCACATTAAAAAGAATGGAAGACAGACAGAAAGAAAGAAAGAAGGAAGGAAGGAAGGAAGAAAATGGTCAGAGAATGTGCTTGTAATCTTATAACTTTGGAAAGGGGAAGAGACAAGATGATCCTTGGGCCGAATGAACAGCTAGTCTAGCCAATCAGTGACTTCTAGTTTTACTGAGGAGAACAATAGAAGATGCCTGATGTGGCCTCTACACAAACATGTTAACCCAGTGACACTCATAAACACACACACACACACACACACGTACGCACATACACATACAACTTAGATAACTAAAGTATACATAATCTTTATATTTAGTACCAGATGTCAGATGTCCAAGATACCATCTTGCTCCAAGTCAACAGTTTTTGAGTATGAATCATCTGGTGGCCCCATAGGCTATTCAGCTGGAATCTCCCACTCATTCGGTTGGTATCCTAACACTGTGTGAACTTCTGGTTACCAAACGGCACCAGAGATTACTACTGAGATACCCATGGTCTCTGAAGTCTTCTGCTTCACCAGAGTCATGAATGAGACAGAAGTATCAGTGAAGGAGGGAAACTTGAGGCCTCTAAGTCCTGTCTCTCTTGACAGATTCAAGGAAGTCACATTTCATACTAAATTTCCTTGGTTCTTCATTCTGCCTTGATGTCCACCTACATGGGCATAGTCTGTCTTTGTAGAATTTTTTTACAGAATGATTTTTTCTCTTCTGCTAGATGATCCCTACATTGAAGAGTCCCTTCCTAACTGTGGGTACCCCACATACCACCTGCTTTCTGATTCCCTATTCTGTTCCCCAAGCATCTGCTACTCCCCTCGTTCCTGTCAAAAGTATACCTCAATTTCTTTTACGTACCAGAATAGGAACACAGAGATAATCAGGTAGGATTAGAATGAAAATGTGAACTCTCCTTTGTAGCACAGAAGTGAGTGGTAAAATCAGCCTGGCCTACCTTACATATGAGTCTGACTGTTTCTACCTAGTGCTCTCACAGTCAGGGAGAGCTGTGTGTTAGACACGGAGGTGTGAGCTTCAGACAGAAATTATATTCTACCTTCAAAAGAACTCTTGCAGGTAGGTAATCATTTCAGAGATGAGAAAATGGGGGAGTTGTCATGTGGGTAGGTCACATGTGAGGATACCTGCTCAGTTGGTGTGGCCTCACACCGTGCATGACTGGCTTCTTCTGGCTTCTACTACTGTGCTCTTCTAATATAGAAGAGACTTGATGAATGATTTAGCAGATGAATCCCCTAAAACTTTCCAGATCTCCTAATGTGGAGTTCCGATCCCCAGGACATTTTCAGAACGGTAGTCCAATTTTTATTAATTAAACTAAGATGATAACAATGCATGGAAGAGTTTGGGGAGATGTTAAAAATCAGAGGGGCCTTTTGGCAAGTAGTTGCAACTTTGCCCTCAGTTAGGAATGATAAAGCTTTTTGTCCTTACCATATGAGTAAATGAGACACACACTCAGCTCTGATTAAGCACGTGGGCCTGAATCTGTAAGGCTGCCCTAGAAAGCTCAGAGCTGGGCTATAAGAGGCAGGCGGGAGGTACTTCCTCATTCTGTCTGTTGTTTGAGTCTCACAGGCTTTCCTGAGGTTTATTTCATTAAGAAAATAATATGTGTGGGCAGGAGACATACTCTGGGAATATTAGATGGTATATGAAGTGTGTCTAGACATGGTAATGCACCTTAATGTATTGCTGCAGCTTGCATTTGACCACAGTTCTATAGGTGAACTCAGTAAACAGGAAACCACTGGTATTTCAATTTAGCCTCTGGATTAATCAAGTACACAATGTAAATAGTTTCCAAAATGCTCCTAAATATTGAGATGAATATGAAAGACAGTGAAAGCTTATAATTCTTCAACCCAAGTAGTGGAGGCCAATTTTCAAACTGCAGCTACTTTATATTTTTACAAATGTAATACAGTGAATTTATGTTACAGAGTACCTAAGCATGCTGTAATCAGTCATGCTGGTACTTTCACTCCATAATACAAGACTACTTATGCCAAGCGTGAAATCCCATAGCATGTGGTGGCTAAACTATGCTCAGCAAATGAGATGTGTGTGTGTATGTGTGTGTTTGTGTGTGCATGCACATGTGTGTATAGTCTGATATATATGTGTGTGTGTGTGTGTGCTCATGTGTATATAGTATGATATATATGTGTGTATACATATATATCATATATATGTATATATGTACCATAAACTATATATATACTGTATACACACTTTATTATATATATGCTTTATAGTATATATTATACACAAACATATGCACACACACACACACACACACACACAAAAACACACACATCTTCTGGTACTGTGGGTGAAAGACCATGTAGTTAAGTAGAGAACAAGCAACAACAACAAAATTGGGATTGTAATTTGAGATAAGATTGAATAGAAAGGAGAGCCCCTGGGAAGAGATTGGAAGCAAGGCAAATAGCCCTTGAGCCAATCAGACCAAAGGGTTGTTAAGAGTAGCCAAGAGGAGAGCAAGGACTATGGTTCCTGGGAAGAAGGTGAGAGCATAGAGTGAGTGTCTTATGACCTTGTTTTCAGACAGTTATCTTCTTGGTGACATAAGAACAATATTGGGGGCAAATATGAACAAATTAAACAATTTGTGAAGGTGTTAACCTCAGGCTTTCCTGTGGAGTGTCATTTGAGCAGGCTTCCTTAGTCTCTCAGGCCTCTCCCACCTCTCCTCTCTAGGCTGTAAAGAGTTGCGCCACACCCCATACACTACTTGCATGGCTTCTGAAATTTGGCTTTAAACAGTTGCACGAAGCTGCTTTTGAGCTTTTGAAGATCACATCGATAATCTCAAAATCCTTTCTTCTCTCAGTTCTGAGCAGTTGGGTTCAGAGTTAATGCTGTGTCTTAGCTTGCACTATTACATTTCCAGATGTCCTGACAGGGCAAGAGCTTTTATCAGCATCTGTCAGGCCAAAACAATGATGCTCTGTCTTATGTCCAGTTTCGGTTTCTTCAGAGGCAAAGCCTTCCTTTCATGGGTCAGAACTCTGATCTTTCTCTCTACCTTCAGACATAGATGGCTATGGCTGAAAGTGAGTCTTCACTTCCCATTTTTAAACCTACAGCATATATCCCAGGTATAAAGAAAATTCAGAATATCTAAGTCTTATTTTAGAATATTATTAAATTCAAAAATTACACAAATAAAATTTTAATCTTGTTAAGAATTTTTGTGATATTGAAACCAGTGCCTTTGTTAACATCATCCTATATAGGAGTTATTATATTTTTCTTTAATTATCAAATCATAAGATCTGAATGTGCTTTAACATAAGAATCAAGCAAATTATGGCATCACAATGGTGGTTCATCTGTTGATAAGGAGACTACGAAGACTGTAGCTGATTAAAGAAATCTCTTAAAGCCCTGAAGTCTGGAGAAAAGCTGAGATCATCTGTGAAAATGTACACATCTATACATCAGCTCATGCAACCTCTGAAAAGTCTGAGGATTCACAGCACATATTTCACTCTGTCTCAGAGGGGTGCTATTATCACACAAAATACAGCTTCTGGATGAAGCCATGACACACTTGTCCACTCAAGTTACAGAATTGCAAGGGATTTGATTTGCACCATTCAGGACACCTGTGGAACATGATGGCAAACAAAAAAAGAATTACTTTAGGAATCTGTACTTTAAATAAAGTGTATACTTTCTTAAGTGAGAAATCATTCTCTTGAACATTGACCATTATATTAAGAGTGAAAAAACCTAAAAGCATGACATCATCCTTATACGCTCGAGTCTATCCCCAGTGCTTTCTGTCTTTACAACTACCCTTGGTGAATTTTTGGCCATTTCCTCTACGTGTTTATAAGATTGAATTTAGATTCTTTCCTCCATACATTTCCTATTTTTACTTCTTTCTGATTTCGGGGGATTATTGTAAACCCAGCTACCTGATGACTTCCAGGGTCCAAGCTATGACTCTCTTTGTACCTGCCCTCATTACAGTAAACCATCAAATATTTGAATCGCTTGCTTTGAAAATTCCTCCAATACTTCCTTTTCACAGTTGCAAGACGTGGATCACTTTCTGTGTCCCTTCCAGGGACAGAGGCTCCTTCTCTCCTAACACCCAGTATTCATGCCTCCTCCCATTTCAAAGAGGGCTCCAGCTCCCTGTTCCATTCTTTACAAGCCTCTGCTAAGAGATACTCTATTTTTCTGCAATAAAAGTTGATGTCTTTGGTTCCTACCATCATTCAGCGGAAAACTCTTACTTATGTCTCCAGTTTCACCACAATGCTTGGTGCTCAATGTGTACTTGAGCAAATGAAAAGACAGTCCGACATGATCTTTCATCTTCCACTTAACAGTCCTGTGGTTTCAAGTTACCCTTAGAATAGCTTCTAGGCCCTGCTTGACAATGGAAACCACCTAACCTGTCCTTGGCAATGCTTCTAGAAGGCTGCTGAAGAATTGTGAACGCTCAATGGACTTTCATGATGCTCTACCTCTGATCATGATGGTTTCTCTGTCTAAACTACATCACCTCATATCACCAGGTCCATTCCTCCTGCTTTTGACTTGATCTAATAAACTTCCACATATCCTGCAAACCTGCCATGATGCTGTGCCTTTGAAAAGCCTTAAACACTTTAGATAGGTTTTTTACCTGATATTTCTATGTCATCATATTTTAAGAATCATTTTAGTTAATTTACTGGACTGTTAGAATTTTATATATATATACATATACATATACATATACATATACATATACATATATATATATCCTGGATATAATATTTATAGTTATGATATATATCATGTATTTATCTATCATCTATCTAATATAGCTCATTAATTGGCAGCCATATAGAATCTCTTTGATGTTATTTGATTAAATGATTATACTCCGAAGTAAGACTCTTTGGGTCTAGAAATAAAGTTTTGATGATAGGAAAAAATGTTTGGACACTCATTCTGATAGCTCCAGGTGGGTGACTTTAGTCTAGCTGTTTAACAACTCTGTTAGAGAGTTTACCTGTCTGTAAACAGATATGTTAATTCCTGCCTGTGGTTCGTGAGAATTAAAGTAGGTATCACAAAGAAGTCTGGTATAGCACTGGGATCACACAGTTGTACAGTGAATGGAATTGTTTTATCATGAGTGTGGAAATAGAGGCCACAGTATGAAACATTTATAGTAGGGTTCAATTTTCAAGATTCTGATTAGAGGAGATGGTGCATGTGCACTAGGCATGATGTGATAGCAGAAACAAAGATTCATGGGTAACATAAATGGTGTTTCAGCCTGAGTAAAGGGATCTGGTATAGCCCAGACACAAACCCAACAGGTGGTAGAGAGACTTTGACACACTAAGGGACAGAGATTTCTTTCCAGACCACATACTCTGCTTTCAAAGTTATTCTTTCTTATTTTCTCCAATTCTATTCCTATGTGTTTGAAGGAACATACCTCACTTCAGTCCCTCCAGCAGCAGCGCCACATAGCCCTCAACAAGTTACACTGTGTTGGGATATCCTGTTACTTGCTCAGATGCTAATAAAAGCAGTGGCCAAGAACAGGAGCAACCTCTGCACCCAGTGGCTGTTCTTCTGTTCCTTCCCAGGAGCTTCACACACCAAGCCTCCTCACCTGCCTCCAGTGACCCCTCCACATAGCAGAAAGCCAGGCATGCTGAGGAGCCCTGAGGGCTTCTTTCCTTTGTCTCTTGGGGCGTCTGCCTTGTCTTCTGATTTCATTTGTCAAGTTGTCAAAGAAAACCTCCAGCACGGGTCTTCACGGGAAGGGTTGCTGTCATCACTCACTGTCGTGCTGCAAGCCACCACTCATGCAGAAGGGAAAACATGGTAATCTGAAATAATTCACCTTCATCTTAGACACTTTTCTTTTTAAGGAGGAATTGTGTGTCTTTACCGGGAGACAGTCTCATGTTAGATGGCTGAGGAGCAGTCTAGAAAGAACAATGATTTCTATAAACAGTTTGTCACGACTGGTTAGTCCTTTATACCCCGAGGCTTCATTGCCTTTTTTTTTTTTTTTTGGAATAGAATAGAAATGAGTGTTCTTGAAGGAAGTGTGCTTTCTGGAAGGAGCTTTGTGGAGCCATCTTCCTAATGATTCAAATTTAGCTGTTTATTAGCCTTTTAGGTAAAGACTTATAGCTGTCTGTCCAGAGATTTGCCCACCAGCCTCAGGTGCATACTGAAGCTTGTAATGTGGTTGGTATCACTAAGTCGTATAGGTTTTTAATTTTTATTGAAGTTTAATTACCTTAGGTTTAAAAACTTGCCTTTTATTCATCTATTAGATAATGTTCTTCTATCAGAGGAAGTTGGCTATACAAGTCTGCCTTTTCTTAAAATTAAACTTTATTTTGTAGATTCAGGTGCACTTGTATTAAATGACACTTAGTGGGCAAGTCAGATGATGAAGTAGATAAAAGCATTGACCCTAAACTTGTCAACCTAAATTTGATCCATGGGATCCACATGGTAGAAGTCAGAAGGGTGACTTCTTCAGCGTTCCTATGACCTTCATATCTGTTTTCTGTGGCACATGCCTACCCTCAGACATATTCACACATTTCTTGCACTGAACCTAGAGCTGACTACAGGGGTTGATCAGCAAGCTACAGGGGCCTGCCTTCATCCTCTGTACCACACCATTCCCAGCACTAGTGTTTCAGATGCTTGCTGCTGTACCTAGATTGGTACAGCAGTCTTTAGGTTGGTGCTTCCGATTAGAACTCGTTAGGCTTTCTTCACCCGCTGAAGCATCTTCCCACTTAGTGGCTTCAAGATGTATCAGTGACTGGACATTCTTACACATCAATATTCTGGACCTGGTTAATGCTGAGTGAAATTTCATGCTGTGCTTATATTACAATTTGTTGACTACTCACTTGCTAAAAACTTCTGTTTTTCCTTTTTTTCAGTTTGTGGTTATTCTTGATCAAACTATCGTGGTCTTACATGGGCCTTATTGTGTGAACCAAGGCTCTATTTAATTGGCATTAATAGTCAAGAATAAAATTGCTGAATCATGCATTGGCTAGAATTTTAGTTCTATAAGACACTTTTTTTTTAGACCATGTTCTATTCTCACTGGTAATGTATGAATAAACTAATTTTTCTGTTTCTTCTCCAAGATTTAGTTTTGTCAGTTGGTTTTCACTCCTTCTGGTAGGTGAATAGTGTGAATCTACCATTCTGAGACTATATTTTACAAAACCCACATAGAAATAAAATACTTACCATAAAAATTTAGCATCTTAAATAATGTGTGTTGTTATGGTGATTTACAGACCAGGATTTGAAAACAATATAAAAATAACTCAATTGTTCATAGCACAAATAACCCAGTGGCATTCCTTTTCAATTAGTTTATTACAGTTAATCTCGCTGGTTTCCTTTTACTCTGATGACTAGAAAAGTGTTAAGTTCCACAGTCCATATTTCCCTTGGGCTATGCTGCTCTGCACTAGAGTGGTCAAAAGGGACAGGCTGGCCTGGAGAGAGAGCTTTATTTGATTCAGTGTGAAAGTCAGCAAAGGTATTCTTCAAAAAGCCAGCCAGAAACATAACAGTCTACTTTGTGAACCATAAAGTTTCTGTTGCCATTACTCAATGCTATCTCTATAGCACAAGCAGCTGTGGGGGATACAGTGCTTAAATGATTGAGAATGTCTGCAGTCTGATAAAATTATTTTTAAGAATAGGCATTGACAATGCCTACAGTTTGCCAGTCCTTGATAGAAGAAATATAAAGACCCATAAAAGGCTCTATCAAATTGGCATTTGATATCAAAATATCATTTGGTGTGCTTGCCTTCTTCTTCTTTAAGAATCAAAGCAAACAAAAAACAAATCTAAACAAATAACAAAAAATCCCCTACAGTATTGGGATTCACGTACCCCAGGCTAGTTCTGAACTCATTATGTAGCTGACAGTAATCTTGAACTTCTGATCCTTTAGCCTCGTCCTTTCTGCTGCTAGAAATTACAGTCCTGGGCTACCACATTGTTATTCTATGTGGGATACTGACCCAGGGCTTTAGGATTGCTAGAAAAGCTCTTTGCCCACCAAGCTTCAGTCCTTAAGCTTACTTTAACCCATCCATAAGTTCCCAGAACTGAGATGGATGTGTCAAGAAAAGTGGCATTTATCTCATAGTCTTGCCCTTTAAATTGACAGTCATTTATGAAAAAGTTCTGGCTTTATATTCATTGAATCCTGCCCCAAATCTTCTAGACTTCTTCAATGTTCCTATCTGTGTTAAGAGTAAAATCTCTTGTTCTTGCTTACTGTCAAGTTTTGAAGTTTCAGTTTGTCCTATGATTTTGTTCCAGTGGTGGCACAGTACAGCAAGGCTAGAAGCAAAAGAGAAAGAACAGAAGAGAAGGAGGTGCCACCCTCTCTGGGACCTCTGTAGTACTTGTACCCAGTTCTAGATCAGAGAGAGAGAGTTGGCACTTAGGCATTATTCTTTTAGTCTAGGAGAGGGCGAGACAAAATGTACGGGTATTAAGTCTCCCAGAAGGGCTCAGGAGACCATACGGAATGTACCACTGTGTAGTGTCTACATGTCACCCGGGGCCTCTGGTGATAATATCCGGATCCAGCTCATCTGGGATGACCTTATACCTCACTGTCAATCAACTGGACCATGGTGCAGAAGCTCACAGACTAAAGATGGTATCAGCCTTTTAGACCTCCTCTGTTGCGTGTCATTTTTTTGACCTCCAGCTGGTCAAACTAGGTCAGATGCTGTGGCAGAGGTCACATGGTTGCCGCATGATGACTTAACCTATAACATTCTATGCCTTCCTTTAATCTTTTTTTAAGAGAGAAGGCAGCTCTCAGGACACTTTAGAGGTGGATTCTCTCAGGAGTTTCTAACTACAGTCCTATGTGTTGGGAGAGTTAATAAAATAGGCTTTCCATAGGACTTCGTTCAAAAGTCCCCTCAGTGGGGTTCTGGATGGCCTCAGGAAATAATGACTTAATTTCCAAGGTCCTCATTCCACCACAGAAATTATGTTTATGACAAACTGCTTCAACGGTAGATTTCAATAATTAGGCAATACCTTTAACTCATTTTAAGACTAATAGAACACAATACATGTTATCTATAATGCAATATGTTGAGTTAACCTCTAGTTTGTCATTATAAAATTCTGATTTCTTTCTTGACCAATAACATAATATGTCAACTTTGAGAGTGAACCACATCAGACAACTCTTTCCAAAGGTTTCAGAAATTTTTGTTATGTAGTTTTAGTGGATACATCAGACATAAATTCAAAAAATACTCATGTCTTTTAAACAGCGAATACAAAGCAGAATTTAATTTTCCCATTGATTAAAGCTCTTTATTTTGTGGATTATCTAATATTGACTAAAGTTAAATTATTCAAGTTAGGTATTTCTTGAGAATAAACACTCCAAAAGTTAGTAGCTTAAAAGAAACAAACAAACAATCCTTTTTTATCACTAACAAGGGTATATGTCAACTAGATGATTCTGCTACTTTCTTTTTTAGCTGATCTCAATCTCTTTCTATCCCATGGAGTCCACAGTCTTGAACTTGGGCTAGTGGGTTTACTGATTTTAGCCAGTAATTCAGTAGGAATGATTACTGGCTCTGGGAAGAAGTTTCCTGAGACCTAGGAACTCCTGTAATTTTAGATATATTTTCATTTCTTGAACGCTTGTTTCTGCTAATAGGAGATACTCTGGAGAGGTATGTTTCTAAACTAAGGTGAGGTTCTATGTGAGAAAAACATGGCAAAATATTTTCTTCCACATAGATGAAAGACAGGTGGAAGGAATTCAGTCTCTCCCTCTAGTCAGTTGAGTGTCTTCTGGAAGTTGGTTGATTCCTAGGTGGTTTCAAGCATTCACTCATCTCTGTTCCATGTGGCCTTCCACACTCCAGAAAACTAGCCTAAGCCAGTTCCCAAGTCCTGATATAGAGACCAGAAGAAGTTCCTTGGTCTCCTGAGGCCCATAGTCACTCCCACTGCATTATTGGCTAAAATAAGAAAACCCGCTAGCCCAAGTTCAAGGCTGTAGATATGGACTCTGCAGCGTGATGGGATCTCTACGATGTTCTGTTTTAAAGGATGCAGACAGAAGAGGTTTAGACATTGAAGCTCTTTTTTGCAAATGACATATAATAGATGACAAGTAATCAGGAAAAGCAGATGGAAGTCCTTTCTGATTCTAGTGCTGATTGGTTTCAAAATGCTGTGAACTTTGGGCACTTTTATTATATTTACTTTTTAAATGACACTGCTTTATTTTCCCATTATTAATACATCTGTATTTTTATAGATAAGTCTACTTCTAATGGTGATTTACGAATAACCCTTTCTTTTCCCATTTTTAAATTGAAGAGTTTTCTTAGGAACCAATTTACTAATACCTGTTATGGATGTTTCTAAAGTAATGATGGTAAATTCCTGACACTAAGAACTCTTATATTTTTAGATGTGTTTTTGTTGCTTGGATGCTTGGTTTTGCTACTAAGCGACACTCTAGAAAGGTGTGTTTCCAAACTAAGCTGAAGTTCTACGTAAGGAAAACATGGCAACATGTCAAAATATTGTTTTCTTTCCCATAGATGAAAGATTCTTATATGCCTTACAGAAGGAGATAAAGCAGGCTATATTCCCTCCCTTCTTCCCTTCCTACACTGTGTGCCTGTGTGTGCATGTCCTCAAGCCCCAGCATGCCATTCTAGGACTCACAATAAGTAGAATAAGTGAATAGCCTCTTTTATGATTTGTTCCTCGTTTTCGCTGTGGTCTGTAAAAGGCAGCTCAGGTTCCTTGCTTTGGAGATATGTTATAGGGGTTAGTTTATGTCACAAAAGGACTTTGATACTCCCAGATGAAGGGCAAGTCATAACTATAATGTTTTATTGTTATAATACCATAAAAAGCTTTGGGGGACCTATAGCTTACATATTTTCCTTTAAATTAATTCATAAATCATGTCTAAAAATGTATCAAATTTAAAAGCAATAGCTTTGACCTTAGAATTGCTGTAACAGGAAGTTGGTGATGGATTGCCAGCTGTCTCAGCAGTACCCCCAAGTACATTAAAGGTGCAAACACTTAAAACAAATGACTAGGCATTTAAGAGGAGTAGATTAACTGATTCTAAGCTTCTCATGTGCAATACAAATATTTTAAAGACAGTATCATGAATAGTGCAATTTTTAGTTATTTTCCTCAGTTCACGTGGAATATTCACTTTTTCCTTCATGTGTTCTATAGAAACTACTCTAAAATTTCTTTGAAATACAGTCAGTTTTCCTCAGACTTTCTACTTAATGGCCACATATAAACATCGCCAAAGCTGATGATGGCATATTGCCACATATTATCATTTTGTTGCATCTTTATTGTATGTCACTAGCATGGCAGGTATAATCTTTGCAGCTTTTCCTTATAAACAACCACTTTTCTCCTTCAGTTACACTATCATACTTATGAAGAATTTTCTGGAAAAGTAGTTGGTGCATTATCGCTGCTGTTGTTGCCGAAGAGCAATGATTCACTTGTGTACACTTGAGAAAATGTTATGACTTCTGAATGTGACTTCCAGAAACATAAAAAGGCATACCTGTCACAAGTAGGCGTCTGCTTAAAATCGGTTTTCAAATACCTCCTTTGCTGTATGTGTGAGGAGAAGTACATTATTCTGAAGGTATTAAACTGGAATGCTATGTGCATTCTTTTTTCAAAGGGATTTAGACAAGTTGGAGATCCTTACTATAGAAACATACATGGGGCATCTGCTTCCTAGGTGCAAGGGCAATTTTCAGTATTTTCACAGAGGTGGAGAGGAACAACCTTAACTCTTGACTCCAGGTTTTTTTGGGCAATTCTCATGGTGGCCAAGAGGAAGTATCTCTATCTTCTTGTATCACATCTTGTTGGGAAGATCAAAATTGTTTGGTGTAAATTCCCTTAACTATTCTATTTGCAATGTATGATCACTTCTTTCCAATGTACCTTTGCTAGAAAGGCAGTGTCATTATAATAAGCTGTTCACCTTGATACACCCACTCGGCAACGGTATAGTTTTGTGCATTGGTTGGCATGGATACTCCATAATTTTTTATGTTTACAGCATTTTTTTGGATAATTCTTTCAAGCACTAATCTAGGCTACTTGAAGGCAAAGATGGCAACTTAAGATCTGTTTGTATTTGTGATATAAGTCTGGTATCTTCATTTTCAACATAACAGTCACTTATGATTGTTGAAATGAGAATATATATATATATATATATATATATATATATAATTTTACTATGCATATTATTTTAATGCTGAGCTAAATATTTTCAATAAGTGAATATATTTCCATTTATAGTATATTATTCATACATACACATTTGAGTATATATATATATATATACATTGTGTGTGTGTGTGTGTGTTTGTGTTTCTGGTGAAGATTCTCCTTGCACTAACAAATTATATCTTGAGAATTGTTTTTTCATGTGTTTGACAAGGTGCTATAAACATTCCAGATTATATTAACTACATGTTTTATAAAAAGTAGGAAAGAGAGTCATCCAGAGGACATTAAAATACTTTTAGCAAGGATACTGGATACGTGGAAATATTGCAGATGATATCAATTTATGAGAAGGGTAATCCCAACTTACTTATTCATGAGTTATGACTTCCATCTTACTGAGTGAATAAGTCAACTGAGCTACTGTTAGTATTTCAACATTTTATATGGGGTAAACTCTATCTCACTCACAACTGTTCACGTCACTTTATATTACCTAGCCAAGATGGGTATATAGCTATCAGATGACAATTTAAAGGGCTAACTATCCTTTAATACGCACTTTCACCAAAAACATTTCATTTCCTTTTGTGGTTCTTTTTGTAGCTAGAAAGTGAAATATTTTCTATTCGCACCATAAAAATGTATAAGTTTCTTATTTAAACCTCCTTGTTCAGAATTACCAGAGAGAAGGAGTTCAAAGCTAAAGAGTCATGTCCAGGCCCTTAAGATGGAAAAGAATCATGTGTCTGTATTAGACGAAAGGTATTTACCTCCCATAGAGGATAACTCTGATGCTGATGACCTTAGCTCATTCAGAAAACTGCTACCAATGTCCCAGTCATGGACCAATGATGCTCAACCTGGCCTGTTTTCAAAGACCTGTAGTATTTTAGACAAGTTGGAACTACTGGGCTATTTAATTTGTATTAAATTTGGTGAGAAGTTGGATTAGATTTAGCATGCATTTCTGTAGGAAATGTGAGCTTTAATCCTTTTAAGCATGTGGGTAGTCAGGGCACATTTAATGGAAAAGAAAGACTCTCACTGCCTGTAGTAAAGGCCCCACTGGGAAAGGTGATGGAGGCAGGACTGGCCTCTATAGCTGCAGCTTGTGCCTTCACCCCTGCTCTCCAGAGCAGCTGCAACAAGGAACAGCCTGTTAACACTGCTGCGACATTCACAAAATCTAGTTTGCTTTTCTGGAGGATATAAGCTTGACATTCAGCTATGTACACATGGTCACCCCCCTGGGAAGTGGGGGGCTGCAGTTCAAATCTGGGCTATCTGATCCTGAAGGGTAGAGGCTATTTCTGGGGAAGGCAGTAAGGACAATAAGTGGCTTCATTTAAATTTAAATAGTATTAAGATATATGGAAGGAAAATGTTTCTGAAAACTTGTTTGCTGGAAGGTTAATAAAAATGGAAGATGACTAGGGAGGTAGCTTGTCATTGAACCGGTGAACCAGAGTTTCCCAGCGACCACAAGGTAGAAAGAGAGAACCTACTCCTGAAAGTTGTCATTTGACTTCTCCATAGAAGCTTAGTGCATGTATCCACATATACATACACATGTGCACAACAAAATATCAATATTAATTTGTTTCTAGTATAAGAAAAAAATCAGATACAGAGGTGCTCATAAATGTATAAATCTCACTTTGGGCAGGTAAATGGTAATATTTACTATTATTATTATTATTATTATTATTATTATTATTATCATCTCATACAATACATTCCAACTGCTGTTTCCCCTACCTCCACTCCTCTCAGTCTCTCTCTTCCCCTTTCTCCTTCTGTTTCTTTCAGAAAAAGAAGGCCTGCCAGAGATATAAACTCAATAAGGCATAATAAGATGCAGTTAGACTAGGCACAAACCCCTCATATCAAGGCTGGGAAGGGCAACCCTACAGGAGGAAAATAGTCCCAAGAGTAGGTGAAAGACTCATAGAAATTTGCCACTCCGCTGTTAGAAATCCCATGGAAATAACAAGCTAGCAACCATCACATATATGCAGAGGACCTAGCTCACACCCATGCAGGCTCTGTGAGTCTCTATGAGCCCTGTTTAGTTGATTCTGTATGCCTTGTTCTTGTGGTGTCCTTGACCTCTCTAACTCCTACAATCCTTTCCTTCTACCCCACTTCTGCTGACTTCTCTGAAATCCAAGGGGAGGGACCCAGTGGAGACCTCCAGTTTGGATTCTCTCACCTAATATCTGACTGTGAGTCTCTCTATCAGTTTCTATTGGTTGCTGGATAAAGCCTCTCTGATGACAATCGGGCTAGGCACCAATCTATGAGTATAGCAGAATACCATTAAGAATCATTTCATTGACTTTTTTCTTTTCAGTTTTTTATTTACTATAGTGATAAATTAAGGTCAGTAGTTTCACACTTCTATAAACTACATATTTAAAGAATAAGAAACATCAATCTTGAGTTCAAACTTTTGCTTCAATGTCGCGAGTTGCCTCCTTATGGCTTTTTGACAGAGGGGGAAATCTCCCAACTCCCAGGCATTTTTGTCAGGAATAAATTGTTCTTCCACAGATATTTAAAAATGTGTGGCAACAACTTCCATGTTATTTTATAAGGTTGATGAATAAACACATTCATTATTCAAAATGATGAAGTTGTTCTACACTATGGGATAACCACGTGTATACTGTGGGACCCCAGAGATCTTGGAGTGTTGTAATTGTCAACAAAGAATGGTATTTCTGCCAGCCAATGCCTTGATGTCCAGGATGCTGAAAAACAGGAGCATGGAATGTTTATTACTACACACAAAGGATTTGGTCCAAAATATGAAAACTACCAAATCTGAGAAATTTTTATACAGATCAGGAATCAAGTACCAAGAATCTGAGAATGGGGCTGGGGAGATGGCTTGGTGTCTATGAGCATGTACTGCTTTGCAGAAGACTTGAATTTGGTTCTAAACACCTATGTAGGCCTGTAAGACTTGATCCAGAGAATCCTACACCCTCTTCTTGTCTCCACATCAACTGCATAGGTGTGGTAAAGGCAGAAGTGCTCGCATTTGTTGATAGATTTAAAATATTTATCTGAAAAGAAAAAAAAAACTGGTAACACAAAAGCCCTCTCACATGGACCTGGCACTCATTCAGAGCTAATGTGTACCAGACACTGTAGAAAGTTTCATCATCTCCAACACTGTCTTAGCTCAGAAGATGAGAAGATGGAAAGTTTCTTTTCATGGTCACAAATACTGATTGGCAAAATCTACATTGAACAAGCCTAGTCTACACAGTTTTAAAGCAGTGTGTTGATTCCATTCTCCCCTTAGTATTTGATCCCTGCTAACCTTTGCTTCAAATATTTGAAAGAAAATGGACATAAAACATGGAAGACTAATTTATAAGCCACAGTGACTCATACAGCCCATCATTTGTATTGTGTCTCTATCTTCTTCGTGTCCAGTTGGGCAAGGCAGGCATTGATTTTGTGGTGTGGATAAAGTCTGTTGTTGGGCCTCTGATCCATCCCTAATGCCCACTTGGACCAGGCTCCCTGACCTCAGACAGAATGCTCACATCTGTCTCTATCTACCTTACAGTGGATCCTAGGGTTTAGATGCTCCTTAAGTGATGGCCCTTTATCATTCCTTCTCTTAACTGCTAGGACAAACAAGCAGTTCAAAGAGGAGACATGGTCTATGGTACCCCAGAGCTTCTCCTCCATGAAAGTTGTGTGGGCTGTGCTGTGTTTTACAAATGTGTTCCAGTGGAAAAACAGTCATGGACTGGGTGTTAGCAACTCATCCAGACCAGTATAGCTCTCACTTCATGCTTCTCTTCCCATCAGTCTACAGTCCAGATGGCACAGATGTTTGTTTCTGGGATCCAGTAGATTGAGTACCTGCCATTTATGTGGTCAGCTGAAAGAAATAGAAAGACTATTGCAGACTCTATCCATCTTAAGCAGAGCAAACTAAAACCTCAAGTAATCCTTACTGTAGATTAGGAAGTGTGAGCTTCAATTACTCCAAAGTGTATAGGCCTGATAATGTATTTCATCAGGATACAAATTATGAGATGCTCAGACTAATTCTCTGAAATCTCAAGGGGAATTAGAAGTTCTCATTGTGCATTACAGTAAGTTGGTACCCAGGGAATAGTATGTTATCGTCAACATTAAATTTCCATATTGAAACCTTGAAGGAAGTATTGATTTTTTTGAGTACTATCACAGAGTGCTCTTCACTCTTAAATTGCCAATGGATATAAATTAATCTTTGACAGATGGCTCATAAATATCTTTCTGTGGTTCATTGTTTTTCATGTGATCTCTGTGTGAATAAAGAAAACAAATTTCTTCAATGTTGGATATCAGTAGTCTCTTGTTTGTATTCAGAAACACATCAATGTAAGTAAGGGGGTTAATCATCCATTTTATAGAAAGAAATAGAAACAGTACAGAGCTCCTTAATGTTGTTGGTGATGAAGTGGGAGCAGGGAGGTGAATAAGGAATTTGGGGCCACTGGGTGGTAAATATAAAGAAACTGAGCCAAAGAAATATGCTGGGAGGATATCAGCTTTAAATAGTAAGATATACACAAATAAGTTGTGAAATGTACTTTTCATATACAAGTGTATAAAACCATGAATGTATATACATTGATACATTCTATAACATGATCATTAAATGTTATATATTTATATGTAATAGAAGATAGACTGCACAAAATGAAAAGATTTAGGTCATACCTTATACAATAAACAACTGGTTTAAATGCATTCACATTTTGATATAATATTGATGTTATGCTGATATTAATATAATAAGAGATGGGTATATATTGCAGTTGGTAGAATATTTGTCTAGTATGGACAAAGCCATAGGCTTCATCCCCAGCCCTGCATAAACCAGGTGTGGTATTGTATACATACTTGTAATCCCAGCATTTGAGAAATAGGACAGAAAGGATTGGAGTAAAGGAGGTTCAAAGTTACCTCCAGTTACACAATAAATTGAATATACCTAGGATACATGAACCCCAATGTATGTAAGCATATCTATCTATCTATCTGTCTGTCTGTCTGTCTGTCTGTCTGTGGGTGTGTGTGTATGCTTATAGTGACAGACTATAAATGTAAGCCAAGTATATTTGTCTCATGTTCTTTCAGAAGGTCATATTCCTGCAGTGCTCCTGGCAGGGTACACAGGGTCGATAACATTGTGTTCTAATATTGGAATCAGTTATTACCTCACTATAATTCACTGAGTGGGGTCAATAAAATACATCTTGTCTTATCCTAAGGTGAATCCCTAACACAGCACGCACTCATCTGCAGTAGCACAGGGTATCTAAAGCAGAAGATGGATGTCACATGCAGAACCATTTTATTGGTCACCATGTGACCAGAGGATCTGGTGATTAATCTCAATCAGTTTGTGTTGTTACAACGCTAAGTCTAGTCCCCCTGGGCTAGTATCCGTGTATCCTGCTCATGTCTGCCTTGTGTTTTGTGACATCCTCCCTCAGTAGACACTGGTGGGCCTCACATTTTTGTTATGATGGCTCACTGTCTGTGAATTTGTATTCAGTGGAAGAGCTGAAGTTGGAATTTTGCTTCTATTCATGGGACATGGCCCCTGATAGTAAAATTATTTAAAAAATGTTTTTATGTTACAAATTTGAGATTAAGCATTTTTAGAATGACAACCTATTTCCTCAAATAACAGAAGAACAAAAGTGAAAATTATGTTTTATTTGTTTGCTTGTGAACCCTGTACATGAAACTCAAAATAGGGGAGAGTCAAATATGTATTTAAAGTCTTAAAGATGGGCTAGGAAAGTAGCTGAAAGTGAAGGGCTTTCATGCTCTCGTGGAAGTCTGAGTTCTAATCCTCAACACCAACAGAAGTTCTGGGCACTGTAACAGATGCCAACAACCACAGCACTCGGGGTCATAGACAACAGATTCCTGAAGATAACCAGCAGAGCTGAATTGATGAGCTGCAGGTTCAGTGGCAGACTCTGTCTCAAAAACAAAAGACACAGAGCAATCTGGAAGACATGATGGACATTGATCTCTGACTTCCATGTGGACAAAAGTGAAAGTGTAACAACAAATGTACAAATGTACATGTACATGTCCGCTCTGACCAGTTCATATACCACATGCCATGCAATATATAGACAGACAGACAGACAGACAGACACAGAGAGAGAGAGAGAGAGAGAGAGAGAGAGAGAGAGAGAGAGAGAGAGAAAGGAGAGAGAGATAGAGGCAGACAGACACATGAATAAGAAGTAAAAATAAATCTTTTAAAAATAATACATTTTAAATTTTATTTCACCAGATTTTGCTCCTCCGAAGTTTATCTAAAAACAGGTCTCCCTTTATACTGATCCCTGGGAATATATATATATTTTTTACACTGAACATATCTTTTTATGGCCTGAACTGGATTAGGTAATTAACCTCGGGAAAGGCAAGGGACAGCAGAGTCCTCCGTGTCGCTGGGGATGATGCAGTTCTGCATTTTCTTTCCAACCTTAGGTCTATCAGGTGACATGCCACCCTCCAGTAAGTATCATTTTCATTATGTAAATGTAAAGCACCCCTATCACACATATGACATTTCTTCAATTCACTTTCTTTAGCCCTTGAATTCCCCCAAAGCACTCTGGGAAATTCCAATCATGCAGAGACTAAAATGAATTGATACAGGCTGCAAGCCACTGCCATGTGCCCACCCATCTGGGAAAGGGTAATTAGGATGGATTTCCCCAGTGCTCTATTGAGCAGAACTCACATGTCCTCTGGAGCTGTCAGCCCTTGGGTAGAAAGAGGATGCATTTATTATTATTTCTTAAATTCTCCTTCATTATTATATGCCTTTGTGATTACTGCAGCAAGTATTCACCATAGCTTGAAAAAGCCAAGTACACAAAGCAAATGATTTCCTTTGTTTTTCCCTAACTTAGCTTAATTACGGATCTTGAAACTTTCCTATAGCCAAGAGTCCTGGCATTTTATGGCATGTGATCTTGTCTTATTTATCAATTTGGGGGTCAGCCCATCATCCCAAGAGGATGGGAAAAACTGGAATTGTGCACTTCAGGTTGTTTTCCATGTTGCTAAATCTTTTTACCCAGGAAATGCCCAGAGCCCTTAGATTGCTCTCCTTGGTGTCCCAGATGTGTCTCAGGTACTCCAGGTAGCAGATGGGTAGGAACAGGGCTTTTATTTTTTAAAAATGTATCACCTTCTCTCTATGAATATTTGTTTTTTCCAGAAAAAAAAAATATCTTGGTGCAATGTTTCTCTGGTCTCCTAAGCCACTGGATGAATGGCTCTGACTTAGGTTTCCCTTTTAAGGAATAATCACAAGACTGAAAAATTCCTAGTAGGGGAAGACTGTGATAACAGGGCTACGAATGTGCTGGGCTCCAGTATAGACCTCATATCCTGACAAGTTAGTCACTGATGAAGAGTTTCCTTAGGTTAGCCCCTGTAGATGAGGTTTCCTTCGGTTTCTAGGCTTCCTCTCCAAGGGGACAATAGTTGTTCACATCAACCTCTTCAGAGCTCATCTTCCACACTCATCCCTCCTTTGATATTTTCCTAGAAATCTGAAAATAGTATCCTATAACCTATCTTTATGATTGTATTCACTCATATTTTGCCCGTTCTGATAAATTTTTTTTGACAATATTCAAAGATGGTTAAGCCTCTTGGAATCTCAGTTGCCATGAGTCTGCTTTACAAGATTGCCTCAAGGAACTGCATTGACAGGACTTTATACATCTTTGAGTATAGTTTCCAGTGTGTTGCCATGGTGGTCATGATAACGAGCCTGTGGCCATAACAATTCCATCTCTGCATGGTTAAGCATAGAAACAATAAATACTAATAACAGGCTTGTGTGGATAGATATGATCCGTGTCCTTGGAACAAGAAGACATTGCACTGTCCTTATTGGATGAGTTTCCTGAGCCATTTTAATTAGATGTGTGCTCAAACAAGAAAGAAAAAATGCACACTACATGTACAACTATAAATGGCAGAAATGTTATTCTGAGTTCTATAGAGGAAAATAACTAATGGAGTGTAACTGATGACTTAAAACTGAGAGGGGTTGCTCTCCAGCCATGCTCATGCTGGAGAGGCTAAGAATCTGGTAGCTAGTTTCTCAATCCCATAAGTCTATATGCTTCATCAGCCCCAGTCTAGTGCTGACAGCATGGAGGTGTCCCTTGGCAGAGCTAGTCTTCAGTCCACATTGGAAGGCTGAAGATGCCAGAGTTTGATGTCAGTGATGGCAGAAGAAGAGTAGAAGGAGAGGCTCAGAGTAAGAAGCCAAGCCAGCCAGGCAAGCAGCACTGCTTTATCTCTCCATGTTTTCATAACTGGGAAGGTCTTAGTCCCTCAGTTAACCCTTTCTGGAGACATCCTAACATCCCACCTAAAGACATGGATCTTAGATGACTCCAGAACCATTACATACAATGGCCAACCATCATAAATATTTGAAACTTGAATTTGCCATCACTCTAAAATTCATCCCATGAGCTTAAGTCAGTGGGACACAGAGAAGAGACCTGGATACAGGTTTTCCTTTGGTAAACTCTACAGTCCACTGATGTGGGAAGATTCCAGAGGTGACAATTCTCTAACTCTATTGGACATTTTCTGCATCTTGCCTTGCTACTTTCAATAATCTATAGTCCTGACTACTCATCAAGTGATAGTTTGGTACTGGGGATATTGAATGAATGGAACCATTGCATTTCTGCTGAGTATTTAAGTCAAATGTGTTGAATGATAAACAATAAATTAAATAATTATTAACAGGCTGTCAACTCTAAAAGTGTTGAGTGATTTTTTTTTAATGAAGGAATAAAGTATGATTAGATGATAGTGAAGGTTTTCCCAAGGTAGTGACTGAAAAGGGCAGTAGGAATAAGGGTACAGTGAAGTGTGCAGGATTTGGTTTAAGACAGAAGTAGGTGAGAGACATTGGAGAGATTATGAATTGATACTAAGTGCCCCAAATCATTAACAGAAAGTGAAGAGATGAGTGCTGATGAGACAGGCACCTGGATATCATGTTAAGAGTTTGCTGTTTACACTACATAACTCATTGAACACAGAGACATGGAGCTGGTACCCACTAGAGCCCTCTACCTGCAAGACTCATAGGTACAACAGTGACCAAAGTTGTAGGAGTAACCAGCCATTATTTGATTGGATTTAAGACCCATTCTATGAGATGAAACCAATGCCCAACACTACTTGAGTGGCCAAGAACCTGAGACTAGATAGGCCGTGCATAGAGGACTCCATATGACATTCTACTATACTCATAGATCAGTGCCTTGGTAAGCCAACACCAGAGAAGATTTCTTCTGCAGTAAAAGGGCACAAATACAGAGTCTCAACTGAACAATGTGCAGAGAGTAAGAGACCTTGGACTTCTCAGTCGAAAATGGAATGTCTCCATCAAATCTCTCCCCCCTCAGGGTTCAGAGAACTCTGCAAAAGAAGAGGTAGAGATTGTAAGAGCCAGTGTGGATGGAGGAAACCATGGAAACAAAGTCTTCTAGGCACAGCAGGACTAATGCACATACAAACTCACAAAGACCTTGGCAACAGGTACACAGACTGCACTGGTGGAAGCCAGATAAGGTCTCAGTACTGAGAGGGAAAGTGGACACAGGCTTCCATGATGACACCTTGCAGGGGGAAAGTAGTATTCTCTATTTTCATCTCCCTAGGTATACAGACTATACTTAAAGGTGTGTTCCACGCCCCTAGGTATACAGACTATACTTAAAGGTGTGTTCCATGCCCCTAGGTATACAGACTATACTTAAAGGTGTGTTCCATGCCCCTAGGTATACAGACTATACTTAAAGGTGTGTTCCACGCCCAACAGTAGATGGCCAACATTAAAAAAAAACAAAACCTCAGTGATATTTTGGAAGATATTTTTTTCTTCACATTGCTTTGTCTGGGTTTTTGTTTCTTACATGTCTTTTGCTTGTATATTATGATTTTCAAGTATGTGTTTTTATGGGATTTCTTTGTGAGAATGTGTGAGTCTCTGTGTTTGTGTTTCTTCTACATTTTCTTTGGATTATTTGTATGCTTGTATTTTTGTATTTTTCCTATTCTGTTTTTATTTTTGTTTTAAATTCCTGTTAGTTTTCTAATGAGAGAGAAAGAAAGGGTGTGGATTAGGGTGTGTAGGGAGGTGGGGGTATTCAGGGGAGTTGAATGAGTGAAAAACCTCTTCAAAATATACCAAAGGAGGAAAATATGTATTTTCAATTAAAAAAGAACTTTATTGTTCTTTATTCTGAAACAACAAGAAGCTGTTAATAGCTTTTAGTGTGAAAATTACATTTGAATGATTTTCCCATCTAGAGTACTACATATTTGCAGCATTCAGGTATTCATGGCTGCAGTTGGGAAAGAGAATCCATGTAGCGATAAGGTGAGATGCCACAGTAGAGCCTGGGAGTCCAAATCAGACACCAGTCCATTCGTCTGTGAGAGACAGAGCAAAGACCATGATTAAGGGAGTGATGATGGGACAACGATGTGTGGCCAGGTTCCAGGGGCATGGAGGTTTGGAATGACAGACTGGACTCTAACTTTGCAAATCTTTATGACCCTTCAGCATGCTTATTAGACTTTATGTAGCAGAAAGGTTTTTTTTTTAATCATTTACATAGGAAAATGTAATATGGTTGTGTTGACATGATAGTGATGTTTCTCGCATACTGTTATCAAATACATTAACTACGAGATTATTTTTCTAAACAAAATGAGGACCTCACATAGTCATAAGTTGCTGTTGGAAATGAAAAATAATTGTCCTTTTAAAAATGAAAGGGACTGAAAATTCTGTTCAACAAATATGTCTAGCTTTTTTGTAATCTTGTACCAGTCGGTACATAGCAGAAATGCCTGCTATTAGAAAGCACAGTGCATTTGGAAGGAGACATGCTCCATGTCTACACAACAATGATGGTTTTCATGGAGTCACTAAGAAAATTATTAGCTTCAGTATGCTCATGTACAAAAAGCAGATGCATTTCTTGAGGGGCTTAATGGTAAATGAGATACTCATATACTTTTTATGCCTTTGTAGAGCATGGCTGCTTTTCCTTGAGCTGTAGGAGACATGGAATGAAGTCTTCTCTTCACAGCCTAACATTCATTGACCCTCTTCTGTATAAATAGATCTTTATCCTCATTGTCTTAAGCAGGGACACGTCTTAAAAATCAGCTTCCTGTGTATGTATTCCAGCTTGTGTAGTGTAAAGCAAATGGATTTCTGCCCTTCCTGAAGTTTAATCAATGCCTAGATAGCCAGGAAATTAGGGGAGAAAATTCTGCAGCAGCATTGTGCAAAGTCTAGGTCTTCTCTCTTTGTGGCACAGAGGCTGTTGTCTTTCTTCTTTAACTAATACAAACAGCTGAGTGAATAATTTTCTTCTGCCTCACCAGCAAACCCACGGGGCTTAGCTGGAGCATTTCCTGTAAGTAAAGTCAGAGTTGAGTGGAGCCATATTTATGGCCTGAGAACACCCCATAAATATCTCTTGACAGGTATCAGAGGCCCAGTGAGTTCTAAAGCCGTCTCCTGTGCCAAGCCACTGAGCAGTGACAGAGCTTGCAGAGAGGAGAAGCAGGGCTTGTGGCCCCTCATGGTAGTTGCATTCACAGTCCATCCACCTCTCCTAAATATGTTTTGCCTTGTGGCCCTTGTAACATCTCAATGGCTCAAAATACATCACTTTTAAAAATAGTTAAACTATAGTTTAAGTGTGAAAGTTTTATAACAAGATAAAGTTGTTTCTTTAGAGCATTCTTTCATTTCAAGTATGTTCTTATCTGAAATGGCAAAACTCTATAAATCATGTGTGTAAGGTACTGGAGAAATAGTAGGTATGCAAAACTGCTACTGGTTTAATTCTTATAGGGACATATACTTTCTGCCCCACCACCTGATGGTTCCTTCTTGAGATAAACCTCTGGACTCTTTAACACATATGCTCAAGCAGTACTTCTGGCTGTGTTTCTCTGCATACAAAAGCAAGATGGTTTACCATTCCTGTAAAAATGTGTGAAGTGCCTTGGATCTGCTCTCTTTTCCATGTGGGAGGCTAAGGGGATGAAAACTCTCAGCAACTGCTCACCTGGGCCATGTGAGTTCAGTGTGCTTTCCAACTTGTTTGTTCTGTTCCTCTGCTGACTCCTCCCCGAAAGAATGACTCGAGAGGTAAGTATTCTTCCTCTGCAGTTGTAGAATTATAGTAGTAGAAGCCAGGGCATACTATGAAGATCACTGACCAGATGTATGAAAATGGAATTGTTGGTATTCTATAAATAATTAGAGAATCTTGACTATACCATTGGGTTTGTCTATACTTTATTTCCTCCTGAGAAACAGGTGGGCTGCAAGATCCCCTTTCCACCCTTGGGTTCTCAGAGTCAATAGATAAGGTTTTAATGATCTTAAAAGACTCACGTCCAGGATGCCACAAAGTGCAGGCAATGCAAGAGTCACTTTTAGACGTTAGACTTTTTGGAAAAATGGGACTCAAATCAGACATACCAGTAAACAATTTTTAAAAGATTGTTTTCTGTCTGTGTGGCATTTGTCTCTGTTCGTAGCAACGAACAGATATATTTCTGTCTGTTTGTGCTCTCCTGCTCCTTTTAATGGGTGCTGTATCCACTGGCAACTGATAATTTGTAATAAAAAGTGATAAATAACAGAGGTGCTTTGCTTTTAAGTCAATGGCATCTGTCCATAGAGATGAAGTGGGTTTACAGTGTACTATTAGTGTCAAACAAAACTGTCACAGAGAAAGAGCTGGGGATGGCAGCAATGTTTGTACCCAGGTTAGTAAGTTATAAACATCCTATCCAGACATCTCTCATGGATTCATGGACCGCCATGAAGGACACTCAGAAGACTTGACCACACCCATCGCAATGAAATTCTGTTTGCTACCTCCTAATTTTTGCTGCTAAGTTTTTTCAAGGGGTTGGTAGGGTTATCAAAATATTTGAGCATATGTATCAAACAGGACATGATTGTGCTTTTTGAAAGATGTCTTTAATATGAATATAACATTTTATGGGTTATAAAATGAGCAAATGTATGTGAAGAAATGGGGGGAGGGGCTAGGAACATATGTGCCATGGCCTGAGTATGGGTTTTAGAGGCCAACTTACAGGAATCCCTTCTCTCTTTATACAACGTGAGTCCTGGGAGTAGAAGATAGAACTTGATTTGTCACTTGGGGTTAGTGGCCAGCTGCTTCACCCACTGAGCCCTCTTTAAGAGCTTTTTAAGTACTGGGTGGTTCTGTGAATTCTTTGATGTGGATTTCTTGACTATGAGGGTAGATTTAGACATTAACCACATAGTGTTTCCATATGTGCCTGCCTTCATGACTTCTTCCTAGTTTTGAGTCTGTTGCTTCCAGTCTAATGAGAAACAACATCAGGTCAACACTTATATATACATAAATACATATGGACTAACAGCTTTCTTGTGAACAGATCCCCAATGAATTTAGTGCCAGATTTTTCTAAAAGACAGCAAGTGTCTTGTTAATTTTATGCCTCTACCCTCTGGAATCCTACCTTCCTTGTGATAGGTCTGAAGACTTGTTCTGAGAGGATGAATACACTCTTCCTCAATTTTAGGTCTGAAGGAGCACTGAGGGTTTTGTAGAGAGTGTCCACTATATAGGACATGCCTTACTTTAGTTCTTCTATGACTGACACTGGAGATTTTTTTTCAGAAAGGAAAGTTCTTCCGTAGGTTTTTAGCTCCTTCTTGGCAATGAAGCACCTTACAAGTAAGTCAATGCTGTTTTATGTCAGATTTTATGATGTTGAGGTTTATGAGTGCTCGGGCCGAGTAATTATCCACAAATAATCTGCTTAAGATGCTCAACCCTACATTATCGTTCATGTTACTCCTCCAGCCTGTTGCCCAAGTTAAAAATAAAACAATGTCAGGATGATAAAAGCCGTGGCTAGGAGAAATGAATAGTAAAACAAACATCTCTTCCGACTGCATGAATGGTGTTAAATTGGGGCTGCTGCTTCAGTCAGTGCCAAGGGTCTTGCAAAGCTGTGGAGATTGTGTTTATTTTTCTCTGAGCTCAAGAGTCCCAATTTTTCTCTGAGTATAGCAGGGATTGGCGCAGATGCCACACCTAAATTTAGACCTTCAGCAATCTGTCTCAAACAGGGCGATTTAGGTCAGATTATTCATTCATCTAAACTAATCCAGTTAAGTGTAACTTAATTAAGGGAATAAAAATCTGCCAGCCCCTTTCTGTCTGCAGAGGAATGTTGTGTTACACATTGACATATCTGCACAGGGAGCCAAAACATGGGCAGAACAGCCTGGAACTCACAGAGCCAAAGATATGAAAATGGCCCAAGAGTTCCTGTTACCCTTCCATCACCAAAGTGTCTTGGAACCAGAATTTTAATTTGTTTATTAAAACTGTTATAACTTAAAACTGTTGCAACAGTTGGTCCAAGTAAAGAAGCATAGTGGAGTGATAAGCTAAAAAGAAAAGGGGGGGAGGGGACAACTCTGTCACACACTGCCTCCCATTTAAGGCCCAGGGCACACTGCAGAAGAGGGCTAGGAAAGATTGTTGGAGCCAGTGGTCAGAGAGGACCAGAGTGAAACATTCTCCTGGATATGACAGGCTGGCTGCACTCATGAATGCAGAGCATCTGTGGTTGCATCCACAAGGCTTACATAAGATCAAACCTACCAACACTGCAGTATTTGGGGAGGTGTTCGGGAGCGCCCACCCCTAGATGAGGAGCTATTGGCACCCAATGGCTGCAGAAAGTGGGAGAGTTATTTATTTTTTTCAGGAGATGGCCACATTTGGTGAACATATGGGAAGCACACTGATGGGACTCAGTGGTTGGTGAGGAGAATGCCACAGGGGGGGTTGATAAGATCAAAAGAAATTTTTTGAAATTCCCAAAGAATAAATAAGTAGAAAAATGAATAAACTTTAATGTCTAGCAGTTAGTTCAGGAGTACCTGTTTCTACCTCATAGAAGTGACAGGAAGTTAACCGGCCCACCTCTGCTTCATTTAAGCTGGCCCAGGTAAACATTCAAAAACCAATAACACCTCTACCCCTTGTATCAGTAAAAACTTTTCTCTAGACTGATATATGACAAAGTAATTTAGAGAAATACTGTTCTAGCAACTAAACTCTGCATGGTTTCCTGTCTGTTTACCATTTAAAATATGTTCAATTACTGACCTGATGATAAAAAAATAAATAAAATTTATATCATGGAGTTAGTTATGTTATCTAAATATGATTTTAATTTTTGCATATGCTATCTTTTTAATCTGCTCATTTTTTAAAGCTTGCTTTTGGTATGAACTTGCACAAGGGTTATAAAATATCTCAGCCTTCAGGCATGTCTCATATAAATGCATGTGTTTTGGTTTTTTTCCCCCAGAACTGCAAAACCCGTCAGGTCTGTGATTTTCATTCATGGGTACTAAAAGTTCATTGTTGACTAAAACTGAATAAATCATGAACCTTTTATTTTACTTATGTTTGAGAAATGCAAATCACTACAGGCCACCTGCCCAGAGTTGGTCTTGTGTATTTTGTCTACAGTTTGTTTTTCATTTGTCCCAAGCATATCGGATTCACTTTGCACTGGCTTGTTATTTGCTTGTTTTTGTCTGGCTTCACCATTTGCTTCAACCTTTCTATACAAACTGTGTAGTGTTTACAAATACACACACTTTACAGCCTAGAAGGCGGAGTCTGTGCACACCCACAATTGTTATTACTGACTCTAGTTCTATCCAAGGAATACAGATGAGCAAGCCAGCAGCCTTCCCTGTGACATGAGTCAGATCTGTGATTGTAGTAATTTATGATTTTTAATAATTACATTTTGCCTTTCATTGTTCTGGGAAAATGATGCTATTTGGTAACATTTTGTGTAGATGAAAGATATAAAAGCTTTCACAAGAATGTTCATTATAAGATTTAAGGTATCAATAGTTTCAACTAACAAAAAATGAGCTACTTTATTTTTGAAAGTAATTGAAGGACTTTTAATTAGAAAGCTATTATAATGATAAGAAAATGTCTTAGTCAAACACTTTAAAAAGTACAGCATCTATTTGATAGTATGTTTTTGACTGAATGAAATTTAATAGTAGCCTTTTCAAGATTGAGTTGTAACAAATTGACTTTTCTTTCTTTAATTCACACCAAAAGTCTTGCATGGAGAATTGAGTGTATGTAATGCCTGTGCAAATAGAGATACCCTGATAGTCATTTTCTTAAAGCCCAAGGTACTTTACAAAATGTTTCCTTTTATTATCTCTAATTGTTTTAATATCTTATATGATTGATTTTGTATGTGAGCTTCACCACCATCATATAGTTTTTGAAATATCTCCCTATAGAGTGGATCTTTTTATAGAAACTAACGTAGTATCCAACACAGTGAACAGTAGATAAGACATCTTAAAATGAAGTGGCTCCACACCATCTAGGTTCCAGAGTCTGCAGGCAATAGTCAGCTAGCAAGCATCTCCATTTGCAAGCTATAGCTTTGCACGATGCTTATGAATATAACACCCAAGACAGCTCATCAAGTCAGCTAGTACTGAGAGTACCACTTTCAAGTTTAGTCACTTTATCATGGTTAGTCAATATTGGGATGAAATGCCGAGAGTGAGCAGGCAAACTCTAGGGTATGTTGCTGAATAAAATTTGGCTTACTGCAAAAAAGGTACCCTCTCATTAAAAAAAAAAATGAATGTTCACTGTGTTAACTTCTTCTATAAATGGAGTATTGTCACTATAACTTGACAATGCAGTGTTATCATGAATGCTAGGTTTATGTAGCCCAAGCATAGATATGAGAAGGAACTGAACTACCGAAAATATTGTAATGAGATACTGTTTTCCTGGTAAAATGCCAAACCCTGCCATAGTAGGGAATCCCAATGCAGATAACCTACTTCTCTGGGGATATGTAGGTGATGTCACTCCTCCAGTGCTTATGACTATTTCTAAACATGTAATTGATTGACATGTATAATATATCCCATGAAGTGATTAAGCTGCACTTGGAGTGGTCTGTGAGACTTAGAAATAGGAAGACTGTACCTTCTTTGCCATCTGGTATTAATTATATTGCTTCTTCAGATGCTGGGTACCTTAATTATCTTCGGAGTCCTCCTAGTGGGCCTAGATTGGATAGCTAACTCTGCAGAACATCCTCAAGTTCAGGTTGCATATGTAAGGAAAGTGAAAGGGGGATTGCTTTTGCCCTTTAATATAACATGATTATTTTCAGTCCTTGTGAAACATGTGGGGTCAAAAATGAGAGATGGCTCAGTGGGTGAAATATTTGTCCTGCATACAAAAGGACCCGAGTTCAATCCCCACAGCCCATGTTAGAAGGCTGGCCTGTTGTGGCATATGCTTATAGTCCCAGTTCTACATAGGCAGAGATAGGCAGACCCCTGCAAGCCAAACAGGCTAGGCTCATTGGAGGGCTCGAGGCCAGGAGAGACCTTGTCTCAAAAAAGAAAAAGACAAAGAAAGAAAAGAAAAGACAGAAAGAAAGAAGGAAAGGAAAGAAAAGGAAAGGAAAGACGAGAACAAAACTTAAAATACGGCTGGTGCTCTGAGGATGTCTTCTGGCTTCCATATGTGCCTCATCCCCCTGAGAGAGGCTTTGCTGACTAACACCAATGGAAAAGCAAGTAGACAAGATGAAAAGAAAGTTTTCTTCAATGGATATCTCTCTTTTTACCCAGAAACTTATTAAGTAAAGGATCTTCTAAGGTTGGTAGGTTGGCCTGGAGTTTGGACCTATCAGAAAACAAAACCAGTTGAGCATTGTGGTTCGCACAGTCATTCCAACTACTTGGGAGGAAGGGGAAGAGGCAAAGGCAAGGCCAGATGGGCAGAGGGGCAAATGGACACAGGGGTACAGGGGCAGAGGGGCAGAGGGGCAGAGAGAGTGAAAGGCAGAGAGGTAAAGGGACAGAAAGGGACAGAGAAGGACAGAGGAGCAATGGGGCACAGGGAGAACTGCTTGATCCCAGGATTTCAAGGCTAACCTGCACCACACAGAAAGACCAGTTTCCTTTGGGAGTGAATAGCATTTCATTTTAAAGACTAAAAGTAAGGAAGAACTAAATTCTGGTAATGGATACTTGAGTCCTGTATGAGATCACAAAGCTAATTCTAGTTTTGACTGTCATAGATGTGTGTGTGTGTGTAAAATCCAATGTAATTCTCCAAAGCTTCAGAACGGGCTATTCTAACTGTGTAAAATTTCGCTGAGACGTACAGACTTCAAGTCTAGTTAATTTGATTGTGTGTTTGTGCGTGTTGTGTTTTAGATAAGGCTTTATTAAAAAGACCAAGTGTGAAATAAAAAACAAAAAAACAAACACAGGATTTCCATAGTCAAAGTATACCTGATATGCTTTCTCACTGTTGTGCTTTGTATTAGATTTCTTTTTCTTCCTGCAATTAACCACAGGAAAAGCTAACCCAAATTGAGAACAATTACTTAGAAAATAAAAATATATCAGCCTGTTTCAATTTTTTCAAAAACTGTATTTCTCTTTTCAGCTGTGTAATATGTGAGCTGAAGGACTGGAAACGTGAAAATCCTACTTTAAAACAATCTTAGTTTTAGGGGATTTCTTTTAAAAAAATATTTTTATTCTTAATATTTTTGTGAATATGAGTGTTTTGTCTGCATGTAAGTCTATGCTCTGGGTGCTTGCCTGGTGCCTGAGGTCAGAAGGCAGCTTTAAATTTTCTGAGACTGGAATTATTGACACTTGAGATTAGCCAGCCATGTGGGTATTAGGAATTGATCCTGAGATCTCTGGAGAGCAGCCAGTGCTCTTAAGGGCTGAGCCATCTTTACAGACCCTAGACTTTTCACTGAAATATTACCTAGCTAGAATGTTTTAATACTAAGTTAGAAGGATTAATATTGAGTTATATATAAAGGCTTGGGAACATAGCAATCATAATGGTTGGATTGTTTGTTAAATGGTGTTTCCTTGGCACCAGATTGTACCTTTCGTACTTAGAACACCTCCACAAGTTAGCACTTTCTTTATTTTCCACTTTAATGACTAAAGAAATAACCTTCACAATAGTCAAGTAATTTTTACTGGTTTGTATTTCTGATCATAGATGGAAGGGGTTTTCCACAATCTTAAACTGAGACACAGTGTCTAATTTCAACAATAAATATTGCCTCCATTTCACATCAAATTTGTGATTTTTGTAATGGGTATGTTGTGAAATACGTAGACTTCTCTTTCCGCCAAAGTTGAAGAATGATGGAGAGCCTTGTTTTCCTATCTCAGGTCCCTGGGGAAGGTGTGCAGGTGACTGCGGACCAGGCGGAGCCCAGAGTCGAGCTGTGTGGTGCTTTCACGTAGAAGGGTGGACCAGTCCCATGTCGAACTGTGATGAAGGCAGCCGACCTCCGAAGGAAAGGAGCTGTTTCCGCGTGTGTGACTGGCACAGTGACCTGTTCCAGTGGGAGGTTTCCGACTGGCACCGCTGCCTGCTGGTTCCTGGGGCCCAAGGTGAACCCAGGCCTCGGGCTGTGGAGTGTGTGACCGCACAGCACGGTCTACAGCACCGGACAGTGCACTGTCTTCAGAAGCTCAACAGAACCATGGTGGCCAGTGAGATATGTGAACACTTTGCTCCTCAACCCCCAACAGAACAAGCCTGCCTCATCCCTTGCCCCAGGGACTGTGTGGTGTCCGAGTTCTCCCCATGGTCCACCTGCCCTGAAGGGTGTGGGAAGAAGCTGCAGCATAGAACTCGTGTGGTCATCGCACCTCCTCTGTATGGAGGTCTGCAGTGCCCGAATCTCACTGAGTCCAGAGCCTGTGAGGCTCCAGTTTCCTGTCCTCTTGGGAAAGAGGAATATTCCTTCAGCCTTAAGGTGGGACCATGGAGCAAATGTAGACTCCCTCACCTTAAGGAAGTTGATCTCAGCGGAAGAAATGTCCAGGATTTTAGCTCTGATTCAAACGAGCAAGTCACCCTAACACATCAGAATTACAAAGCACACCACCACTCCCAGCCTGGGGATGTAGAGATAGGCTTTCAAACCAGGCAGGTGTGGTGTACCAGAAGTGATGGAAGAAACGCCCTGTTAAGGTAGGATGTTCTTGTCTTTCGTTGATCTAGGATATTGCATTGAGCACACTTGTAAGGGTTCTTTGTGATCTCTATAAAGAGAAAATAATTACTATGTGAGATTTTAGAGGCCTTTGTTCCATTTAAATTTTCTACTTCTATTAGGAATGTCAGACGTTTCATAATGGAAGCAGCCAATGTTTAAACTTTTACTGCATTTCTCTTTTTGTGTCTGTGCTTCCTCTGTGTGTATGTCTATCTCTATAGGTCTCTGTATCTTTCCATCTTCCTCTCCTACCCTCCCGTGTGTGTGTGTGTGTGTGTGTGTGTGTGTGTGTGTGTGTGTATGTATGTATGTGTGTGCATGTTGCTTATATGAAGAAGGAAGAACACAAACCCTAGCAGGACTAATCAGTTTTCTCCTTCCACCATGAGGGTCCTGGAGAATTTTCCTCATGTTTTCAGGCAGCAAGTGTCTTTGTCCACTCAGCCATCTCGCCTGCTCCTCAATGCTTTAAATTCTTGTGTGATTACTAACACCATCCATCACACAAAGGTTAAGTCTTTCGTTTCTACATTTCATCCCAATATCAATAAATATAAATAGAGGACTTTAGTGACTATCATAATAGAGCTAAAAGTTTTTATGCTAAGATATCAGCTTTGCTCCCTGATCTGAGATATAAATATGTCAGTGTTCCCTGCCTTTAACAATGCACCTGTGGAGTTTCAAGTTTATTTCTGTTTTCATTTCTTCACTACATTTTCTACCACTAGAGACATTCTTGAATATCTGAGTTGAATATGTTTGTATACTGGTAACATTGTTAAAACATAATCCAAAATTACCTTAGTTTTGAGTATTGCTTAATCGAAAATGAAAACTTATATGAGTGATAATTAAAATTACTTTCTGTATAGGGAATAAGCTCTTAAAAGCAACAATTTAGATATCAAAATTGTATCAATGTATTCTTTTAAGTATGCAGCCTAAGACATAATAAATAAACTTACAGGACATGTTGACAATATGGTTTGTTTCTCTCCCTTCTACTTAAATGGAGATGATAGTCAATTTTGACACCCCTAAAACACACACAATTGAGGTACCTTTCAATATTTAAATCGCCAAATAGGACAATGCTAGTCTCAGGCTGTAATCACTATCATGAGTGCCTCTTTTTTGAGATCACAAAAGATGCCCTTTCCTGTAGAGTAATGTAATGATGGTGTTTTCTCTGTGGTACTTCACAGGTGAATGTATTTCATCTCTGATTCTTCATTCTGATTTATACCAGAAAACAACCCACAAGGATGTTGAAGACTGACTTCTGTCACTTTACTATCTATTTCTGAAAAGTCTAAAAGATTAAATAAATGGTTAGGATAATTTATTTGAAAAAACATTGTGGTTTTAGTAATTCATACTTCTTTCATGAGCGATGCAGACAGAATTCTCATTTTATTAATATATTTACCTTTACCAGCATCCTTTTTGTTAAAAAGTCAACTTTGTTTTATTCTTTTGGTTTTCATTGAAACTAGATTTTAAATACAATATATTCTGATTATGGTTTCCCTCCACCAACCCTTTGCAACTCATCCCTGTCTCCCCTTCCAACCAGAATTCTTATTCTCTCTCCTTAGAAAACAAGCAACCGTCTAAGGCCGTGTGTCGTTAAGGCAAATGTCATTAAGCAGCAAGCCACCATAGTAGAATTATTGTTTTATTCAACTTCTTGCTTTGCTGTCTTGTGATTTGTAGCACCCACCTGGCAACTCATGACTGTCTCTGGCTGCAGTTCCAGGAGATCCAACACCTTCACGCAGACATGAATGCACACGAAATGCCAATGCATGTAAAAGAAATTTAAAAATTAAAAAGGAAACAAAACAGAATATTGTTAATAACAGCTCAGGTTGGATGTGACAATATATATAATAAAATACTATTTTAAGTACAGAAATCATATAATAAAATATATCTTTACCAGCTTTCTTTTTTAAAAAATAGACAGTGTTTTATTCTTTCTCTTTTTTGAAAATATATTTTTGATACAGTATATTGTATGTTTTTTATAATAATAATAATTAAAATAATAAAATAAGACAAAACAAAAGAGTCAGAATAAGACCAACAAAACAAAAAAAGAGAAAGAGAGAGAGAGAAACAGAAAAGATGAGAAACATATGTAGATGCAGTGACACACATGTTCTCATATACAGAATCCCATAAAAATACAAAATTGGAGGCTATAATACACACTCAAAGGATCTGTTAGGTAAAAAGAAAGGAAGAAAGAAAAAAAGAAAGAAAGAAAGAAAGAAAGAAAGACAGACATAGGTAGATAGACAGACAGATAGATATTCCCTGCCACACATTATGGAATGAGGAATCTCCCAACAAGCCCTTGGTGCATTTCCTGTTGGCCATCCACTTCTGGGCATGGGCATGGGCCTACCCTTAGTGCTTTGTTTCCCCTGTGAGATTCCCTTGGAGAAAACTCATTTTCATTTACACGTGTTTATTAATTGGATTAGGGATAGGAGGCATGTGTCCACCACTGTCCGTTCTAGGGCCCCACCAGTTGTAGACCTTATTCAGGCCCTGTGCATGCTGCCACAGTCTCTGTGTGTTTATGTGTGTATTGGTTGTGCTACAGATAGAAGACCCTGTTTCCGTGGTGTTCTTCATTCCATCTGATGCTAGATTGGCTTTAGTTTATACTAGTGGGCTTTAGTTTAGTGTAGAATATCAACATGGAATTCTCAGATGTCTCCTCTTATTCTAAAACAGTTCTGTGCTTGTTTAACATTTTGGGCAATACTCTTGCCTCAACTCTATTATACACTAAAGACTTTTGTCTTCCCCATCAATTCATAAGTTGAAAATCTAACCGAGAATGATGGAAGGTCTGGGGGGTGGGTGTCATTAAGGCAGAAAGGTAGAGTCCCCATAAATGGGACTATTGTTTTATTTGACTTTTGTTCTTGCGGTTTCATGACAATTTCAGTGTTTGGTCTTACAGAGAGATTATTACCAGAACTTGATTGGTATCCTACTCTGTGGCTTCCGGCCAAAGCCATTACTAACCATATTCTGTCTCTTCTCTTTTTTAATTTTTAAATTTATTTTATGTGTATAGGTGTTTCGTGTGCATTCAGGTCTGTGTGAAGGTGTGGGATCCCCTGGAACTGTAGCCATAAATAGCCGTGAGCTAACATGTGTGTGCTGTGAATGGAAACTGGGTCCTCTGGAAGAAAAGTCAGTGCCTTAAACACTAAGTCCTATCTCCTGCCTCAACATTGTTTCTTAAAAACCCTGTAGTCCATTGCACTTCTGTTACAGCACTGTGAACCATTCTAAGGATACATTATAAAGAGATAGTATAATTTAGGATCTTCAACATGAGTTGGTTTTCTTCTATGGTTAGAGGTTGGAAAGCCCTAAATCAAGAAGTAGATCAGTTTGTTTCCTCATAAGAGCTCTCTTCCCAGCCTTCAGGCCATGTCCTTGGGTGGAAAGAGAAGGAAAGAAAGAAAAAAGAAAGAAAGAAAGAAAGAAAGAAAGAAAGAGAAAGAAAGAAAGAAGGCTACATATGCAGGCTCCTTTGTATGAGTGTTAAATCTAATCCAAGGGTCTCCTTCATGCCCAAGTCAATTCTCAAAGTCCCAGACTCCTAAACAAGAGTTTAAGTCTTAATTTAGGGGATACAAGCACAACATGCACTTGGTGCTAATTGAGGCCAATATTAATACATTTAGAGCCCAGGGCTTGCATCTGTCTTCACTCTTCTTATAGACCATGGATTGGACAATCAGACAGTACCATGCCCCCATCACTATCTTCTGTGACTGACTCTCAGCCACTTCCTTCAATGTCCTGGGGGCTACTGTTTCTTATACTGTCTTCAAACTTGGGTTTTCAGAATATCACAGAGCTGACATGATATCCCATGTAGACTTTTCTGATTAACTTCTTTTCAGTTAGCAGTGTGCATTTCCATTCTTCCATGGGCCATCTATGACTTAGTCTAGTGGTGTTGCTGGTAGTGTGTGAGTCATATTTGTACAGGCCTCTACCCACCCCGAGATCCAAGGACGATGTCAACTGTCATTCCCTTGAAAGGGTGCATCTCCCTGAATCTAGAGCAAGGCTGTTAGGCACCAAGTCCCAGAAATCCTAATGTCGACACCTTCCCCTTCCCCAACAACACTGTAATTGTGTGTGTGTTTGTGTGTGTGTATGCATGATATGTATGTATGTATACAGCCACACCAGTCTTTTAATGTGGATACTGGGTATTTAAACCTCCACCCTCTTAACTCCATGTCCTCTTTATTGCTGATGAATGTACTACTACTGTATGGTACCACAGATCCTTTCCAATCCCCGGTGATCAGTTTGGTGGCCTCCAGGTTTGGACTATCCTGAATACAGTTACAGTAAAAAGAATTACACAGATGTTTTTGTGTATGCTGTTTCAACTCCTTTGTATAGATTCCAAGGAGTGCAGTGACTGTGGCAACAATGTGTTTAGCTTTTGTAAGAAAGTGTCACATGTGTGACTAGAGAAACAGCTCAGTGGTTATGAGCACACATCCTTAGTCCTTACTGAGGGCCTGAGGTTATTTGCCAGCACCTACATTGGGCAACTGCCCAGTCACTGCAGTTTTATTTAAGTACTCAGCACACAGCAAGGCATTCAAGGATCTCTTGACACATGAGTGCATACTCATACATATGGCATATAATCCACAGATAGACACATGTAATTAAAATCATAAAAATAGAAATGCCAAGTGTTTTCCAAAATGCCTGAACC
Organism: Rhynchomys soricoides; assembly: GCA_019843965.1. NCBI lineage: Eukaryota > Metazoa > Chordata > Mammalia > Rodentia > Muridae > Rhynchomys > Rhynchomys soricoides. Next base: position 596,108 of record JADRCH010000270.1, read on the forward strand.
ATTTTATATTACTACAATCAATGCAAAGGAATCCCTATATCTGCATCCTAGCATTTGTTGCCAGTGTGTGATAATTTATATCTTAACCGATGAGTGGTCCTGTCTCATCTCTCATGGCGCCTAGGCATCTGCCCCTTTGTTTTTACTATTTACCCTGCATGATGGTCCCTGTGTTTTCTGGAGCTATGATTTGCTATCTGTTGTTAATTCTGAGGTTACATTCATGAAAGGTAACATTCATGAATAGGTTCCTAGGGGCTGAGTCTTTTAAGAGGTTTTAACTGTCCACATTGTGCCTTGATCAACAACTGTTAGCTTTTTCTGCTCTGACATGGCTGCAGGGCTTGTTTCTTCAGTAGGCTGTGTTTTATTTTTCTCTGCTACTTGCCTCTCCAATTTTGGGGTCAGTTAATCGCCTTTGGACATTAGTTCTCTGGTGGATCTAAGAAGGGTATTGTTTGTTGGTCTGTGTAGCTACTCTGTCCAAGTCCCTTGCCTTCCTGGACGGGCACCAGGAGCCCCTGTGATTTGTTTAACATTTAAGGCAGAATATTAACAGAACAGCTCTCTCCACATCATCATAAAATCATAGTTCATGAGCATTCATTTCATTTAATCATCCAGCGTTATGAGATGCCTCATGTACTGCCATGGAAGGATTGAGCTGTTAGGAAAGATGGTGTTAGTGAGGGTCTTTCTGCAGCTCTACAGACAAGACAGAAGTGTTGCCCTTGCAAGCCACTCACGCTTATGTTTGACAGAGCTGTTTTCTTTCTGTATGACTCAGGGAACTGTGCTAGCATTGCCTCACAGAATTTGATGGAAAAGGTAAATATACATCTTCCCAAAGAAATGTCTTTCTTTCCTTATTCCTTCCTTCCTTCTTTCCTTCCTTCCTTTCTTCCTTCCTTCTGTCCTTCCTTCCTTCCTTCCTCTTTAGTTTTCTATAAGGCGTATATTATTTATACCTAAATGGTTTTATAAAGCCATTTTCACACATGAGTATAGTATATTTTGATCATACGCACCCTGCATTTCTGCCACTGTCTCCCTTTCACTCCTGATGATTCCTGTGCTCTTTGTATAATTCACATTCAACCTTTAGGTCTCATGACTCAATGAGTATAATTAGAATTACTACAGGACCTTGGGTGACAGGTTTTTTACAGGAGCCTGAACTACTTACCTATGACCATACCACTGAAGAAGAAAATTTCTCTTCCTCCCACATCAACCATTAACTGCCTCTAGATCCTTAGGGAGGGGTGGGATCTATGAGTCCTTCCTCTCCCTTGATGGAACATCAACAGGCCAGTTAAAGTCTTACATAGGTGATGACAGCTGTGGAGGAGGGTCACAATGCCCTGGTCAGGTCATGGTGCATCACAATTCTCTAGGTGAACCTTTAAGTTTCTTCTAATCCTCATGCTTTGTCTAAATGTAAAAATCTGCTTTAACTCTCTTTTGTATCTGACTTCAGTCCCTCTGCTTTTTGCTGGTCCCCAGTAGTCTGCAGGGTCAGGAGTGTAGCATTTTATCTGTTCTGACAATGGCACCTGCTAGCTTTTGTGCCAACAGCATAGGAAAAACCTGTCTCCACTTTTGTAATTCAGTTCCTGCAGGGCTTTGCTGAAAGTTACTTTTTCGGTCTAGGACACAGCTATAATGGATGCCCTTTGCTGGCCATCACATCGACCACTCTGTCCTTCAATAAACACCCCCAGCGATTTTCCCTTCACATCATATCTGCAGTGGAGAGGCAGGGCATGGTTCTCTGGGCTATCTTGCTCATGATCATTGATTTGCCTCTTGGATTTCAATCTTTCTTAATGATCTGTTTATTTTATTTCATGTGTATGGGTGTTTTACTTGCATGTGTATAAGTGCATCATGTGTGTCCAGTCCTCACAGAGACCAGGGGAGGATGTCAGATCCATTGGAAATGGAGTTACAGATGGTTGGAGCTGCCATGTGGGTGCTAGATGCTAAACTTGGGTCCTCTGCGAGAGCAGAAAAGGCACTCAACCACTGAGCCATCTCTCCACTCTCAGGATCTTTTGATTTTAATGGTCTCATTGCACCTGCTAATTTTCCTTTTATTCTAATGAGACTCTCTTTCCACTTCCATTATTACCTTTAAACTCCCTGTCATCTAGCCTGTCTCTATCAATGGCTACATCTAGCCTGTCTCTATCA
>JADRCH010000270.1:600798-618340 GCA_019843965.1 Rhynchomys soricoides
CAATGGTCATTGTCTTTATGGAACTCTTTTTATGTCACTATGTCACCCAGTGTGAAATCCTTACCCCTGATTTCTGTTTTCTAGTCATGGTGTTTCACTTGTGGGTTTAATTTTAATTTTATTGATTGAGATTTATTTCCAGCATGTCTGTTAATATATTTTTCTAGTGTATAACTTATTGAGCCTGTTGTTGTTTTGTTATGATTGTAAGCATGTCTTCTGAAGAATAACTTCCTAGAAATATAGTGAAAAGAAAGATCTATACAAATCTTGTTAAATTTTGCCATTTTTTCGTCACAGCAGCATTACTGTCTCAAGATTCCAAATGTAATTACTCGGGCCAAGTACTTTAGGCCATTTAAAATAACATTCACAGGTAGCAATGATTAGAGTCTCTTGAAAGGAGTAAGGGGGCATTGTTATGTTTGCAGGAGGAGGGACAGAGGGGAAGTAGAGACAGACAGACAAAGATACACACAGATACAGACAGATAAACAGAGACAGACACACACAGAGACAGAGACAGATACAGAAATAGAGACAGACAGAAACAAACACAGAGATGGACAGACACACAGACACACACAGATAAAGACAGAGACAGACAGACACACACATACACACCAAGAGGGGGGAGGGAGAGAAGGGGGAAGGCAGGCAGGGAGGCAGACTCTGCCCATATTCTGTCTCCAGGAGTGCAGTGCAAGGGTAATGTAAAGATTAACTTCCTTTCCTTCTCCATGTGCTCTGAGAGGAGGTGGGTGTGGAGAGGGTTTCAGTTAAGACTCAACCATTGCCACCCAAAGCTGGAGCCAAAAATGTAACCATAGAACCTAATAAATCGATGTTTATAACAGCAGGAAGAGTTCTCACAGTTGTAAACTAGGCAAAACCATGAAGGTGAACTAGTCAGCAGCTAGTTAATTTTAGCTGTGACTGCTGTGTCATTTTCCTGTTTTCTTATTTAGAAATCTCTTCTCTCTTGGGTGCTCAGTTTGCGTCTCTGTGAAGTCCTAGTGGCTTTGGCTCACCTCATCATCTCTGATACACACACACACACCCCTCTGTACCTATATGTCATTCTTAGTATTCTGTCTGAGAAATTTGGAGATGATAAAATCTCTTATATCCTGGGACTTGTACTACATTTTAAATCTCAGCCGGATAATGTTTTCTAGTAACAGGAAATGATCATAATACTTCACACATTCCAGTGTACTATAATATCACACCAAGGATATTCCTTCTGGAGAATGTAATGCCTCAGTATATCCGTACATTTACATCTGTATATATAGAGCAATCTCTGTTCCATAGGAGCAGCAAACAGCACATAAAACAGAATCTCATAGTGCTATTTCAGCTTTACAGTATGATTCTCACTTTATTACCAATTGAAAAACTTTTAAATTGTATGTATTGTAATAAGAAATTAAGAGGAATTTTAATCTTATGGTTCGGTTTCATTGAGCATTAGAGAGCTAAAAAGTTCAGCATCCCATAAAAGTATTGCATTTTTTTCTAAACAATGAACTTACTTAGGTAAATACGATTTTAAAAGTGAGAAATACATCAGGTTAATTTGGTAAGAAAGAAGGTTCAGAGAACATTTACAAAGTCTCAGGGGGAAAAAAAAGACTTCCAATAGTACTAAGTCTTTTTCTTGGTAAGTTAAAGTCACTTCACATTTTGAAAATCACCTTCTAAATAGTATTGAGAATGTTCTGCAGATAACTTTATTTTCAAAATCTTACAGTGCAGTGGCTAGTGATGATAATTTGTAGCCATGTTCCTCAACCTTCCTAATGCTGTGACCCTTTAATTCAGCTCTACTTTTTTTCTAAACCATATAATTATTTTTATGCTACTTCATAGCTAATTTTGCTTCTTTTATGGATCATAGCCTCAATATCTGTGCTTTCCGGTGGTCTTTTGGGGTCATGACCTACAGATTGATAACCACTGATTTAAAGCGATATTCTTAACTGTCAGAAATTTGCAAAGACCTTGGTGTGTGCAGGCTTTCTTTTAATTTTTATCTTCAACATATTTTAGATGTATGTTCCTGTGTGCCTAACAGATGGCAGGTATCAAAATCAGCAAGAGTAACAGACATATTACATCCAATCTCCTGATCTGTCTTCCTTTAGTCCCACCAAAGTTCTGGCTCAGTTCTCCATTCTCATTTTATTTCTTGGTATTATTTTCATGATGGGACGTTTCAAATGTTCCCAGTCTGCTAGCTGTAGAAGTGCCCATTATGTCACGGCCTTTATGTCACGATTTGAGTAATCTGCTGCTGTGTGGATAACAGGGCTTCTTGAATGGAACAACTATACTTTGGAATGGCCCACTGCATCATCAGGAGTCTGCAAAATTGACTTCTTTGTTGTGACTTCATTGCTGCAAAAATTCTTTTTAACTATAAAGATACTTTAGGGGTATTAAATTCTATAAACTGATATTGTGTAATTTAGAACAAAATGAAAAGAAATGGAAAAAGGTTCTCAGAGACTTTGCTCATACATTTTTAATTATTTTAATCCATACTTTTTAAAAACCATATATGAGGTGATTTAAATGTAGGAATATATTGATTTATAGAGTAGATCATTTGTGGTAAGCTTTGAGTCATGTGACTTTTCAGATTTCCAGTTAAATATAGCAAAATGAACCCAACACCTTTTTCTTCTATATTCTGGAGCCCTGTTTAAATAACAGTAAATGAATACAAGAGTAAATTCTCAAGGTAAATGGAGAATTTCCTTTATGTGGAAGATACATGAAGTGATTCAATTTATACACACATTGCATTAAACATGTTCTCTGTGTTTGTTGCATTTCATATTCCATGGCCCATGGGAAGGTATTTCACTAAGATGTGACCAATGACCTGGGAAGGAATCATATAAGCATGCTTAGGTCAGTGTCCTGAGTCAGCCCAGATAAATTCCACTCCTTCCTCTTTTGCTTTGAAGGGGAACTTGGAAGCCACCAATGTATTCCTGATGGTGAATCATCAAGATGGGCAGAGTCTAAAGGCTGAGCCTAGAAGAATAGCCTCACCAGAATAGAACAACCCACTACAGACTTTCATAAATAAAACTTGAGGGTGTTTGATGCCCCAGTGTAAGAGAATGCTAGGGAGGGAAGGCAGGAGTGGGTGGGTGGGTGGGGGGAACAGCCTTATAGAGGCAGGGGAGGAGGGATTGGATAGGGGGTTTCCAAAGGGGAAAACATTTGAAATGTAAATAAAATAAATATCCAAAAATAAAAAAAAATAACAGAATAAATACATGAAACTGATATAAAAGAAGATGATTATTTTGACAAAACATTAAGATATGGGGTTTCTTGGTTGCTCCAGCTTAGCCTGTTCTGTCTTAACACAGGACCCTCACAAGCATTAGGAATTGCAGGCACTTACTAGCAGACAAAATGTTTCCAATGACACATACACAGAAAATAACTTATGTACTTGAAGAATACAAGCCATGTGTGTTAAGTATTATTTGGTAGTCCTAAATGTCTAGTGGAGATTCATGGTTTTGGTAAGAGTGTTCTCTTCCCTAGTCAATGTCCGGGTTGGAGCTTAATGCTAAAATTCCTAACTAATGTGCAGAAGGTCCTGGGTTGTATCTGTAGTATCATAAAAAATGAAAATAGTTGTTCTAGTCAGCATTTATGAGCTAACACACACACACACACACACACACACACACACACACACACACACACCTAGACATAAAGCATTCTTTCTGGACAAAGACAAACTAAAGAGTAAGGACTGGGGAAGACTCTGGGAAAATGGTCTGGTCATTACATTGTCAGTTGATTGTGATGTTTACCCTTATGATGAGACCCACCTGTAATCAAAGAGCTTTTAATTTGTGATGGAGGGCTCAACCATAATTCCCAGTGACAGTGCTATAAGAAAGTTAGCCTTGTTCCATCGTGAAGAACTGAGACAAAAAATATAGAAATCAGTACTTGGAATAACATGAAACAAGATAGTGAACAAGAGTAAAAGATGAAAAAGTTTACTCATATATGTGATACAATAGTCTTGAAATTTAAAACAGCATGGTATTTAAAATAAAAATAAAGAAATCATGAAGAAAAAAACTGTTTTTTTGGACTCTTGTTATTGTTGTTTACTGATTTTTTTAATCAGTAAAACCCTGAAAAAACTTTGGCTTAAATAAATAAATAGATAGGTAGGCAGATAAATAGATAGATAGATGGTAGGTAGGTAGGTAGATAGATAGATAGATAGATAGATAGATAGATAGATAGATAGATAGATGGTAGATAGATACATAGTTATTAAATGTAGGGATGGAATTAACCCAGAAAATAAATAAAGTAAAGCATTACTGAAAATGATGCCAAAGAAGAGGAGAGCCTATATACTTTTATGCACTTTTTCATTTCTTTTCATTTGAATTTCAATTTGAATTGTGGTTAGAACAATGAAGAAGATTTCATTATACAGAAAATAATGTGAAATTTTGCCTTTGGGGTGAATGGGGGAGTCCAAATCCAAAATACGTATATCTCCAGAAGCTACAAATTCATGAGTTGACATGAAATTTTAAAACGTGTCTACAGAAATATGATATAGTCTATAAGAAAAATAAAATAACAAGAAGATATTTGTGTCATAGTGACCAACAGTATTCACTGCCACATGTGTGTAGCTGTATTATTCTGTATCTGTGTTCTACTCATATACATCTATGTGTATGAAAGCACTTTTTAAGTTCAATTGGATTGGAAGACAAATGCACAAGAGATTAAAGATAGTTTAAAATCTTAAAATGAGGAAAGGAATTCTGTGTTATTCTGGAGGTTCTCAGGGAATTGCATGCATTTTTACGTGCTTCTGGAAGTTTCTGTATTCCTTTGCTTGTGGCCCTGCGTCATTACAACCACTGCTATCCCCAAATCCCATTTGATCACACCCCTCTGTATACTTTTTTAGACTGGAATTACTCCCTGCCCACTTGGATTTTCTAAAATCATCACTTTAATGGGATCCTTGCATTAACTATATATGCAATGTACCTTTGGGTATGTTAACTTTGCATGTTCATAGATACTAAGAAACAGGGTGTGGTGATTAAGGGAGTTTACTTCACATTAGCTATAAGGTCCAGGTCACCAGATCAGGAAGTCTGTATTATCAATAAGATCTTGGTAATCTGGAAAACACCAAAAACTGGGGAGAGACAAGAAAGGAATATACAAATGCCTCTAAGCCAACTGAGGAAGTTACCTGCTGAAGCAAACCATAACTCTAATCTCAAGGAGGACAAGTGATGGACTTACTCTAGAGCCAAATGTGAGAGACCATGGCTTAGATATAAGGATTCAGGTTATCCTGAGTACTGTGTTCTCATGTAGAAGTAGTTGCATGATATTTTAGTTGCTGAACAAAGAAAGGCCATCTCTGTTGTGGGTTTCAGATTCTACTTGGTAGAACTCTTAACACATTGTATTGGTGGGAGATAGTGGACTCCTACAAACATATTGTGTGGTTTTTGTTTGTTTGTTTTATAGTCACAGGAATGGGTTAGACATAGGGATAGGATTCAGCTCTGGTCTACAACATCCTAACTCTCCAAAAAGTTCAGTTATTTGGCCTTGTAGAATCTTGTAGAACACAGGAGCAGCTGACTTCTTTTCTCACTCTCCTTGTCTCCCAAGCTCCTGTGAAGTTTACTGCACATTTTTACATCCCAAGTCTGTATGCCACTGCAATGTCTGTTCAGTACAAACATATGCACAGAGGTTCTATGTCTCATCTTGTTAAAGCAGGCAAGAAACATAAATGTGACCCAAAGGCCTTCAATAGGGAATGAGTGTTAAACAAAGCCTATATATTAAAATAGTACTCAGAAATAAATTTAACTGGAGCATTTCTGTATTATCGTCATGGATAGACAGAACAACATATATGTGTATATACATATATGAACAATATTTAAGCGAACATATAAAATCTATGATACTACTATATTTTATTTATGAACACATTGTTACTTAACTAAAGTATAGGATGTGGCATGAAATAGTATAATTCAATTTGAAAATGATGTTTCTGAAGAACAAAACTGAAGGGAGGATTACAGTGAAGATGGGATTTTTATATGAACTTGTGGGTTGTGTTCACTTAAGGGCATCCAGATGAGCTGTTTTGTCTTTACTAGAATGGTAGAGGATCTCTTTATATCTTATTTAATTTTAAAAAGAAAATATTTAGAAGCTTTAAAGCAGCCCTAACTGCATGGCTAAGGTACCTCAATAATGACTTTTATTTTGTAACACTTTGTGTTAATCTGTAAGCATAAACATGTCCTTACATTTCCAGAAGAGGCTAAAAACTAGGGGAGTTTTTAAGTTGCAAAGATTCCCTTTACAGCTGTGTACTTGCAAGGTAATTTACAGATGATAGCACGATCTATAAATGTCAAGCAGGCATAATTATCACAGCACCTCCAGTTTGAAAGACAAATCTGCAGCTTATGCCTGTTTCATTAAAAAGGCACACTGCCTTCTATGAAGGGATCGATTCCCGTTTTGGTGTGGGCAGGAGTGTTCATTGTGTGCTGTTGTTTATAGGGTGATTCCACTCACATGAAAGGTCAGCACAAATCTAGGGGTGGGGAGTGTGTGGATTGTGCTGTATTGTCCTTTTTCTTTTGCAGATAGCAAACCTCAATAGACAAGATGCAGACATCAGGGTCCAGATGTTCTACATAGGGCACTCAGAATTCCTTAATTACAAAGAATTTCACAGGTCAAACTAGAGAGAGAACATACCTTTAAATATTATTAGTTATTATTATTAATTTAACCTGGGGATATAAGCTTGTAAAAGCTACATTTAAACCTGACCAATAGGAGGTACAATCCCTTTATTAAAATATAAAGAAAGCAAAAGATTAAGAGTCCTTCACAAAATGTTCCAGGCTTAATGGAACTCTGCCATGTCCATGATCCTTTACTCAGTGAGGCCAGCAGGCCAGCAAGCTACTAATCCCTACTTGTCTCCACTCCTCTGCACTGAGATTGTAAGCATTCACCATCATCCCTTAATTCAAATAAAGGATCAAACGTGGGCCCTCATGCTTGTTCTACTAGGGATTTACTGACTGAGCCACTTTCCTAGGTCCCAAACATTTCTTTATGAAGGGAGAGTGCACAGCATCTTGGAAATGAAAAACCATTTTCTAAAACCACAAATGACTTCAAAGAGTTGCATAGATTTCTGAATCTCTTTGCTTGGACTACCAGGGCAAATGCTATGCATTTGGTTGCTAAACAAAATAAACTGATTTTCTCAAAATCTGGAACCTGGGCATCTAAGACCGTGGTGTGGTGGCAGGGTTTCTTTCTCTCCTCCCTCTAGAATTTGGATGCACACAGCCCTTGACTCTGTCTTCCCAAGTTCTTGTTTTCTCTCTCTCTCTCTCTCTCTCTCTCTCTCTCTCTCTCTCTCCCTCTTCCCCCTCTCATGACATATGCTGTCCTCTATTTTCTAAATGTTCTAATGTTCATGTTCTAAATTCTAAGTGTTCTAAATAGAGTTTAAGCAATTACACACTGGATACAGCCTTCATCTGTTATGAACTAAGAATGTGACATTGACCCTCATTGATTTAATCACACATATTGATATGGAAATATCACTATAAACTATTCACTAGTATGTGCAGCCATGAGCATGTTTTCTTCTGCACACTGCTTAGTCTGAGTGGAAGATCCCTTATTTACATATCTTCCTAAGTTATAAACCTCACAATAGTGTGCTTATGATGGAGGGATCACTCTGAAAACAATTGTGCAGCCAGTATTCAGCCAGACTATATGGTCTTATCTTTTGGATTTAATATTCAAACATTGACATGTGTACATTTCTATGAAAATTATCCTTTTCCTTTCTAAGTTTTGGGTACTTTTTGACCTGAATTAAGATGAGGGCTATTAACAAGGAGTTGAAAAAACTAAAGGAATGGCAGTTAGTATGTAGAATATTAGAAGAATATCATCTTTCTGAGTCTGATTTTCTTCTACTCAAAATTGTTTCATCTCAATTAAATTAACATTCTATAGCCCATAACATGAAATGTTTTCAGACCTACTTTTTTGAAAGGATTTCTTTTATTTCAAATTATGTGTCCTTGTGGGAGTATATGCATGGGAGTGTAGTTGTCTAATGTGGCCAGAAGAGGGCATCAGATCTCCTAGAGCTGGAGTTATAGACAGTTGTAAGGAGTCTGTCACAGATGCTGGGAACTGAGCTCAGATTCAGGCTCTTAGAGGGACTGCTAAGCCATCCCTTGCCTCTCAGGTTCACTTTTGAAGAACTCTCCTACATCCTGTCTCCCCACTTTCCTACATGCATTTTAATACATCAGCAAAACAGAATGGGTTTTACTGTCTTCCCAGCAATGCTTGTGGAGCTTTAGCAACAAGGCCTATGGGATTAGAGAAAGACTGATTTGTAGCACTTACCAATTTTTATAGTGTAAATATTCACATTATGGTCATATTAAAGTCAGTTACACAAAGTCAAGTGGTTTGAAATTTAGCATTTGGGTTCAACTTGCCACAGGTTCACATCCTAACATGGTAGTAGTCTCTCAAGGCTTCAAGTGGACAATTCCCCTGGATAAAGTAGTTTTCTCCTGGATCTGAGAAGCTCCTATCTGCCTTTTGAAATACCAGAATGACAGCCTTCTCAGCTGGGTTATCACCTCCTCTAGTGTGCTTATCAATAGCATAATTGTCATGGTGTTGATTTCATCATATGTGTCTGCTCTAATATATCTGCTTTCCAATCAGACTCTTGAACTATTTGTTTCTACTCAAATTTTGCATGTGAAGATATTAATGCTACATGCCAAATAGTATGTAGAAACATAATCAATACCCCATTTAAAGAAGTATGCAATAGTTCTTAGAATAGATACCTTAGTCTCAAGCTTCTGTTTGCCTTTATTTGACAGTGAACAAATTATATAGGCTCTGTGATTTCAAGTTCTTCTCTCTGCAAAGTGGATATAATAAAATGTATCTCAGAACATAGCTGTGAGAGGGCACAGCCCAGACCAAGTCAGTAAGTATTAATAGTTTACATCATGAAGGGGACACTTTGGGCATGAGTAGAGTGTATCTTCTATAGGCATCTCTCTCAGGTGAGGCAGTTTTGTTGCTATATGTGAAACAGAGTAAGCATTATCATTATTTTTTTGAGATGGGGTCTTACCTAAAACTCCTAGTCTCAAGAATTCCTCCTGCTTCAGCATGATGAATAGATGGCACAATAGGTATGTTCCACAGTTTGCAATAAGTTTATGTTCTTAACATTTAATATATATTATGGTTATATCCTGATGTCTGTACTTTAAAAAAATTCTCATCAAAATGCCAAATTAGGGAAAGTGAGATAATCTCATGATATTAAAACATTGCTGTCAATCCCAGCCCACATGATTGAAAGGAAGAAACCAACTCCACAGAGCTGTCCTCTTACCTCCACATCTATGCCTTGGTACACACAGACACACAGACACATACATACACACACACACACACACACACACACATACATACATACATACACGTGCACACAGACAGAGAGAGAGAGAGAGAGAGAGAGAGAGAGAGAGAGAGAGAGAGAGCTCAAACTAAGTTTTAACCTTTTTGATACTTTATTTACATTTCAAATGCTTCCCCCCTTCCAGATCTCCCCTTTGGAACCTCCTTATTCCCTCCCACTCCCCCTGCCTCTATGGGGGTATTTCCCCTCAAACCCCTACTCTCGTCTTCCCTCCTTGACATTCTCCTATACTGGGGCATCTAACACCCTCAGACCCAAGGGCCTCTCCTCCCTCTGATGACTAACAAGACTTTCCTCTGCTACATATGTGGCCAGCACCATGGGTCTCTCCATATGTATTCTTTGGTTGGTGATCCAGTCTCCAGGAACATTGGGAGGTCAGGCCAGTGGACACTGTTGCTCCCTCCATGGAGCTGCCAACTCCCTCAGCTCCTTCAGTCCCTTCTCCAAGTCCTCCATCTACATGTAGAAGAATGCAAATTGATCCATTCCAATCTCCCTGTACAATGCTCAAGTCCAAGTGGATCAAGGACCTCCACATAAAACCAGATACACTGAATCTAATAGAAGAGAAAGTGGGGGAAAGTCTTGAACACATGGGCACAGGGAAAAAGTTCCTGAACAAAACACCAATGGCTAATGCTCTAAGATCAAGAATCGACAAATGGGACCTCATGAAATTACAAAGCTTCTCTAAGGCAAAGGACACTGTAAATAGGACAAAATGGCAACTAACAGATTGGGAAAAGATCTTTACCAATATTATGTCCAATAGAGGGCTAATATCCAGTATATACAAAGAACTCAAGAAGTTAGACTCTAGAGATCCAAATAACCTATCAAAAAATGGGGAACAGAGCTAAACAGAGAATTCTCAACTGAGGAAACTGGAATGGCTGAGAAGCACCTAAAGAAATGTTCAACATCCTTAGTCATAAGGGAAATGCAAATCAAAACAACCAAGAGATTCCACCTCACACCAGTCAGAATGGCTAAGATCAAAAACTCAGGTGATAGCAGATGTTGGCGAGGATGTGGAGAAAGGACACTCCTTAACCGTTTTTCTTATAGTAAGAATTTCACAATGCTGGTTGCATCTATTTAACCTATGTTTCAATTTTCTTTTCTAATATCATTCTTTCAGCCTTTGTACACGAGATTCCTTCCCACTGACTGTCCAACCTTGTGTGATGCCAAAGGACTGTGAGACTTCTGAATGGTCCCCATGGAGCCCCTGCTCTAAGACCTGCCGTTCTGGTGCTCTATCACCCGGAGTAAGAAGCAGGAACCGGAATGTGAAGCACATTGCTATTGGAGGTGGCCAGGAATGCCCAGAACTTCTTGAGAAAGAGACCTGCATTGCTGAAGGGAAGCTTCTGCAACCATGTCCCAGGTATTTCTCTCTTGAATATTTTAATAGCTATAACCTCCTTTGAAGTGGTAACAGAAAAATTAGGATCTGTTAACCTGTTTCTACCGAATCTTTCTCAGTATAGGACTCCTTTACTTGGTGATGCAGTACAATGACTTAAGAGCAGGAACTTCAGTGCAGGATTCACCATACAAGTTCTGTTTCCAGAGCACTGATGCTAAAGAATTCCCAAGTGTCTCAATATTTCTCATCTTCTGCTATTTGCTTCCTCTAGTCCTTCACAGAGTAAATGATGAAAGTGTTTGTTACATTTACCTGGTATAAAAGACACTTGTGAATCGTTGTCACTAGTCCAGAGTCCTTCATAACATGCTTACTGTGCAAATAAGGCCATCAAAAGATTTGTTAAATAGTCTCCTGCTGTTGCATCGCTACTGAGTTGCAGCACTCAAATTCAGATCTCCGTATGCCCCCATATCTTTGCCTGTCTGTACCACAACTTCTTTTCTAAAGTCCCTGGAGAGCCATGGGATAGTGGAAACTGGCTCACTATCCATTATAAACTGGATTCTAACTTCTTTTTATTCATTTGGGGTTGGGGGAGACTATCTATATTGCATTTGGTAGAGGCCTCCAGGGTATTTCTTTTAGGTTCTGAGTTTGTTGTGAACTCCAAGCTCATAATTACAGAAATCCCTGAGGATAGTTGTCTATTGGGAAGTCTATTAGAGATAGAGAGATGTCCTGAACTCCCTGTTAGATATATATCTATTTACAGGAGACATTTTCTAGAGTTTCTTGTAGCCTTGAAGACATGAGGATGAGATTCCTATTCCCAGAAACATATTAAACAAGGCAAAAAAATGGTCTCCTTTTATAAATCATTTTGTGACAAACCCAAATTATGCTCCTGGTTTCCTGAGCCTGGCTAGCTATAAAACTTGGAAGAGAGCATGGCATCCCTTAGTGTTGGTCTTACACATAGCTGTGAGCTGTCTAGGTCTTTCTTGATGCTCAATAAGGTATATATTATGGAATTCAAAGACACATCTCTGTTGTAAGATTTCTAGCCTATTCCTCATTTACCGTCTTGGTCAATATTGACTGAACACCCTCCGTATATTATCTATCTATCTATCTATCAATCAACTGTTAATTTTACTAAAAGAACCTCTGGATTCTTTGAAAAGTTTATTTTATTAAAAAATTATGTGTATATGTGTGTCTGAGTCTGAATTTATGTACATGTGTATCATTACCCATGGAAGCCAGAGATGGCATTAGATCCTTTCGAGCTCTTATTACAGGTGCTTATGAGCTGTCTGATGAAAATTCTTGGAACTGGACTCAGGTCCTCTGCAGGAAGAGTATGCTCTTAAGCATTGAGCCATCTCAGCAGTTCCAGACTCCTCACTCCAGATTCTTATTGCCCCTCACTTCAGTAGCACAGTAAGATGTAGCTCACGGTCCTTTACATATTAACCCCATGAATCCATCACGTGTCCAGTCTACAGCCACCTTTCATAACACTGATTTGGAGGGAATGATTGGCTTGCAGATGATATAACTAGGATCTCTTTCTATTTCTGGGCTGCGTATACTTGTAATCAGATTTTATACTCATCATTTATTTGCTGTGGCATCTCAAAACAGCTACATATCTTCTCTAGGACACTCCCCTTGATACTGGGATTGTTAATTGTACCATTTACATTATAGGACTAAAACAGGGACTGGGTGTGAAAAATCCCAGGCCCACGCTTAGGACATAAAGACAGTACAGAAGGGAAGCCACTGTCTTGCTGTTTTTAGGCGCAATTCTATTCCTGTCATAAAGAGAATCCTCTCTTTCCTCATATGATGTATCATAGTAGGTGTATGGTGAATAAAATTATTTCTTCTGTGTATTCTGGAAATCTTTTCTCATGGATGTTTAATTTGAATTTTGTAATTGGTTGCAGGTAGGAATAGAATCTTGAGTTATCATTGTAGACTATTGTAGGCCAGAAATATAGCAAAGGCATAACTGAACCAAATATGAAGGCTTCATAGAAGAGAAGAGTTTCTCATCCAGCGAGACTCTCTGAGAGTGAGAGGGGCACTCACTGTTACCATGAAGACTCACTCAAGTTAAGCTCTGTATACCAGGATGCACTTGACTGTTTATGTCATTCCTTAACAGCAAACTAGTTTGGGACTGGGATAACTATGTACCCAAAGTAAGGTCCTTTAGGGATCTTCATTCAGTTGGTATTCAATGTCTGGCAGGTTAGTCTGATGACAATCTGGCCCTCTGATTCTGCTGTTCCAACACAGACCTGAGTTTGGTATTGATTTAAATACAGGAAAACGAACCTTTGCAAATGATGAATCTGCTGGAAATGAGCTTCTTGGAGGAATTACTGAAGTACTAACCAGTGTTGCCTGCCGAGAGCGATGTGTTAACTAATGCTTCTCCTTGGTTATGGGCAGGAAAACAAATGCACAACAACAGTGAAATCACCATCAGCCACTCTTCCTATTTATCTGGGTTCTGGGCTGTGGCTTCTACCACAGGAAAGATACAGCACACAGCCTGAAGACTGTGCATCTCCTTTTGTTTCTCCTTTGACATTGGTGATTAAAATTCATTGTGAACAATGAAAATGAAAACAAAAATCTACTAAGGAACACAAATGCCCCTATCTCCATCCCAGAATTCATGAGTGTCCACATACATCAAACAATTTAATTCACTCCACTTTTTCCATAGCAGGAAAATACATGGTTCTGTGCATCTTCACGTTGTTTTGATTAAGCCCTCACATTGTGATTTGGCTTTCTGTTTCCTCTGTCTTGTCTGTAGAAAACATGTTCGATCATTAAGTAAATAAATAGAGTTCTCATTCTGTGCCAAGTTCAGGGTTAAATGTAGGGAGACTTCATAGAGCACAATAGACACATTCTGCTCCCTTTATGGACACAGACTACTGATACATGAAAAACCAACCAAACAAAAATATATAAAATTTATTCTTGGTGTATGGATTGTTAAAAAATACAATACTAACATTAGATAAAGAGAGAAACTTCGGAAATGCTGTAATGGGCTTGGTCAGCACCACTTTTAGAATTAAATAGTGTTAGTAGAGAAATTTTATTTAAACAAGGTCTATTTGGGTTGGGTATATTATTTAAAGAAAGTAAATAATTAACCACTTTGGAAATTAGGGGATAGATTCTCCAAGAAGAGCAGGTAATGGGGAAGAGATTTAGTCCCTGCAAACACCTATTTTTTCCCCAGTGTAGTGTTGAGAATACCTCAGCAGCTGGGCTCCACTGACTCACCACAACTGTGACCAGTGTGTGTCAGTGCTTAGAGCAGTGTATGGAAAAAAGCCTAACCAAAAGGAGCCATGGTAAGGGTGCTGCTAAGAGTACAGCATGTTGAAAGTGGTGTAACTTAATTTGGAACGAGGTAAGAACTAGTCCTTTTGTGCTCATAAGGGCACACTTTTGAACTAAGAGGTAGTGCTGTACACACTCGCCTCGTCTCAGGGGTGTGCTTTTGACACAGATTCAAGGACAGCCCAAGCAACTCCCTTCATCAGCCTCACACAGTCTATAAGTGGATGTGTGCTCTTCTCCCCAGCTCCAGGTTAACCTTCAACATATTAACTGAGAATGATAAGTGTGGGAAGGGGATGAGTCTCCTTTTCTCCTATGACCCTGAGTTCTATGGGATTCTTCTCTACTGTTGTGTATCATTTTCTGTCCTCAGACACTAAAAGATATGCAACGCATTAAAATGTCTAGGACCTTGTTTTTTCCCTGAGCCACAGTGAAAGTCCAAAGTATTAGATCCACACATCAATGCTTTCAAACACTGTGCAAGATGAGGCAGCCTTGTGTACTGTGAAGTCTTAATAAAGCAAAGGACAGGGGCCTGTCTTGTGTTAAGCTCCTCATGTCAAAGAAGTAGGACAGACTGACATTCGGAAGTAGCTGCAAAGAGAACCCCATTCTAGTGAAAGAACTTGTAATGATCACAAGGATGTGGAGAAAGAGTCACTTGCAGTACATCATTGGTAGAAATGACACCTCCCACCAGACAGCAACTTCTATCACCTGTGGGTGGGAAACAAGTTTTCATATGAAAATGGATGTTCCTCCTCTTATATAATCATTTAAACTTTGAGACTGAATAGTAGGCAGCTCTGTGACATGGTGACAGTGACCAATGCTCAGTAAATCTCTTAGAAAGTTTCAAGGCAGAAGCTTCATGGCTAATGGTGCCATATAGACTGTGCAACATTACCACAGAGAAATGACAATTTATTAAACGTGGTTTAAATACCTTGGCCTGGCACAGAATAGATAGCTTCTGTGAAACTACCCTTCCATCCTCACTGCTGGAATGTGTGAATTTATCCTTATATGAGTAGGTTAGAAACCCTTGGCAAAAAGTTTGTCTGTGCAAACTCATGCTGAGAGACATTTCTAGTCTCCCACATTCCATTTTGATTTGCTCATTACATAGTTCCAGAGATCAGCTCACATATCCCTAACATCTCATTGAAGATACTGAGTTCAATTTTAGATTTTCTAGAAAAATTTCTTTCTTTCCTGGGTAAACTCTGGAGACGAAAATTTTGGGGGTGACTGTTGGAGCCTGCCAGAATGTTAGGGAAAGTGTTTGTGAAAACCTGGCCTGACTGGCTTTTTTCTTTGCCCTATGGCAAAATAAACAACTACTATGGGGGCTATTTCTCTTCAAAATCTGCTTCAGTTTCTCACAAGGTTAATCAGAAAGGAGGAAACAGAAAGCATTGATTTGTTCATCCAGGGAATCTTGAAAAACATGTTCTTCCAAACAGAATAGTATCTACACATTGAGTGCTTAGCAATGGTGTTTTCATAAGTGAACCCACACATTGGTAGGGCTGGCCTGCCTCACTCACTCACTCTCTCCCTCCATTCCTCCCTCCCTTCCTTTTCCCCTTTTCCCCTCCCTCCCTCTATCCCTCCCTTCCTTCCTTACCTCTCTCCCTCCATCCTTCCATCCATCCTTCTTCCATCCCTCCCCATATTTCCTTTCTTCTTTCTTCCCAAGAGTTCATAGAAGAGTGTTTGACTCACATTCAATGCTCACTAAACACTGGGTGGATGTCTGCTCAGAAAGATTCAGAACAATACTTTGCATGCATACAGCTCTCATATAATGTATGTGAAGCAGAAGAAGGTATTTTTCTAAAAAGACTCTGAAATTAGCTCAATGAAGATAATCAGGTAGAAACTACACCAGACAGTGATGACTGTAGAGAGTTTGTGCAGTCTCAGATGGTCGCCTCTGATACCACCTCTGATTTTCTGGATTAAAAAGCTTCTGTTTTTATTGGCTATAACCATTACCTCAGATAGGTTGAAGAGTGAGATCACAGTCTGGATTTGTTCACAACTTGGTTTCTAACACACATCACCAATCACACCTTTTAAATCTTCTCCCATTGATTTCTCTCACTGCACCCAACACCCCACACATAATACAAGCTCGATAAAGAGTTGTCAGATAGATTAATGGATCCTTTAAGGAGGCATTGTTTCAGTTGCTTAAATTAAACAAATTTCTGCAGCAATCAAGAAGTAAAGGAGCCATACTCTGGAACCCTGGCACGCTATGGAGACTCTGCTTCAGAAACGAAACAAGTTTTCTAAGAATTTGAAATTATTTCCTCGGGACATTGGCACCTTTTTATTGGATCTATCTATTACAGGCGAATGTGGTTTCATGAGTCCTCCTGGACAGAAGATCTGTTCCCCAGTTAGTGTAAGGAAGTTAACGTACTGTTAAGTGCTGCGCATAATGATAGAAGTCTATTAATAATACATATGTGGAGTTTGGCTAGCAAAGCCATCTGCTGCAGAGCAGAGAGCCTTGCAATTCAGAGTAGCTTTCCATAATCAATAGCCCACTCTATCCAATAAAAAATTACTAGAGCATAAAATGTATAAAGGCTTGACCAGTTCTCTTATGTTGATGGTCTGTTCAGGAAAAAAAAATAGACAAGTTAATTCTTTTCCAAGTGCATTTACAACTTTCAAAGGACAACAGACATTATCATAAATTAGTCACGCTGCAGAGCACTGATTTTTAATATAGGCACACATTTAATTTGAATACCTTTCGCTGGAGTTTCAATTCCAGGAGTGTTTGCAAATCTATATGTGCTCAATCAAAACATGACCGTTAACTAATGCAATTATTCTATCAATCTGTCATCATTAAATCACTTAAGATTCTATCTCAGGTTCTTGGCTTCATATCTCAGCCATTTGAAGAGAGAGAGAGGAAGCCCATGCTTTAAGCAGCTTCAAAAGTGTCATGCTTTAAGCAGCCTTATGAAAGTGTCAAAGTTTAGGTTTGGAAGGCCAGAGGCTACAGAGGAGTCAGTGTCTTGTGGCTCTTGGAATCATTTTAAGACACAATGGAAATCTGTAAAGAATCGGTGCTGAGTGCTTCTTCTTCTTCTTCTTCTTCTTCTTCTTCTTCTTCTTCTTCTTCT
>JADRCH010000270.1:618350-645560 GCA_019843965.1 Rhynchomys soricoides
CTTCTTCTTCTTCTTCTTCTTCTTCTTCTTCTTCTTCTTCTTCTTCTTCTTCTTCT
Organism: Rhynchomys soricoides; assembly: GCA_019843965.1. Taxonomy (NCBI): domain Eukaryota; kingdom Metazoa; phylum Chordata; class Mammalia; order Rodentia; family Muridae; genus Rhynchomys; species Rhynchomys soricoides. The sequence continues at coordinate 618,407 of JADRCH010000270.1, forward strand.
TCTTCTTCCTCCTCCTTCTCCTCCTCCTCCTCCTCCACCTCCTCCCCCTCCTCCTTCTCCTCCCCCTCCTCCTCTTCTTCTTTATGTTGGCTTTGTTCATTTAGGAGAGCTGTACTCATTGCCCCAAACACGGAAATTTTAAACTTCCCCTTCCTTTGTCTCTCAATATAGGAGACAGGCTTAGTTATAGAGTTCCTTGAGTCAGACATCACTCAGAAAACATGCTGCCTGAGTTGTTTCATTCTAGGACTTCAAGTTGCCCTGTCCTAGCCTAGACAGTTTTTGTCTCTGGTATTTTGTATGAGAAATGTATTTCTATATCAAAGATTGATCTTTGAGTTAACATTAGTATCTTTTATAATAGTTGATACTTTTATTCTTTAAAATTTACACAATACATATTGATTCTACCATCCATCCTGCCTCTCTCCAAGTCTCCACCCCTGGTATCTTCATCCCTCCTCCTTCTCAGCTTTATGTTCATTTTTATTGCTCTTCTTATAATATATTTTTACTTTTAATTAGATGTTTGCATGTGTCCATGTATGTGCATCTGTCCATGAGTGCAGGTGCTTATGGAGGTCAGAAGGGGGTGTTGGATTCCTAGGAGATGTAGCTACAGGTGGTTGAGATCTGGCTGATTTGGGTCCTGGGAACTGAACTTGGGTCTTCAGCAAAAGCAGCAATTGCCCTTAACCACTGAACTGGCTCTCCAGCCTCATAATGTTGTTGATTTTATTTTTGTTGTTGATGATTTGACTGCACTGTTATTTAGGCTGCATGTAGCATCTGAGAATGATAGAAACTCATATCTTAGTATTTAAATCTAATGCATATGTACAGATCGGCCACCAATGGGTAACAGTCTGTAGGCATGAGGTCGTGGGTTCAAAAACTAGATTCTAGGATGTAAACAGAAAGGAAAGGGCTGAGTTGCTCAGTTATAATGCATATTCATGTCTATCTTCCTGGTATCTGGAATTTTAACATCTTTCTGGAGCTCTATCCTCTGAGTCTTCAATGCCAAGAAGTTTAACTATTTATATGTGGGTGAGAAAGAAATGCAATGATTGTCACTCTTCCCTTTCTCCTCCATCCTGTGTTTAATCTATAGACAGTTGTTAACTACCTTTAAAGGGCATCTAAGATGCAATTGCTTCTCTCCGTGCTCAGCAGGATTGCTGCAGTCCAGCTACCCTAGGCTTCTAAACATTTTTCTGTCTCTCTCTCTCTCTCTTTGTTTTTTGTTTTTTGTTTTTTTGTTTTTTTTTTTTTGGTTTTTGTTTTGTTTGTTTTTGTTTTTCGAGACAGGGTTTCTCTGTGTAGCCCTGGCTGTCCTGGAATTCACTCTGTAGACCAGGCTGGCCTCGAACTCAGAAATCCGCCTGCCTCTGCCTCCCAAGTTCTGGGATTAAAGGCATGCGCCACCACTGCCCGGCTAAACATTTCTCTTTTATCATCTTTTTCACCATACATGGACTCTTCATTGACCTCCCGGGTGATCCTTTTAATACTTACATTACTTCATCTTCCTACCACTCCCCCTAGTTTTATAATTTCCTATTGCCTTTGGGAAACCATCACCCTTATACTGGCCTGAAAGATTTTCTCTGTTACTTGGTTTTAGGTCTCTGCCCTTAGAGCATCTCTCCCACCACACTGGTCTCTGTACATTTTTGGAGGGCCAAGCATTTTCCCTGCTTGACTTTTGAACATGCTCGCTGGCTTCCTAGAATATCAATGTCTTTCTGGTTCTCTACTCTCAGTCCTTTTTACTCAGAACTCAGACCTTCCTTCATAAGGTTCTCTGTGTCCATCTCTATTTTCAGCTGGTATGATCTTCCCTGGGTTTTGGAAACTGTCACTCTCCTTGTTGTCTAAAATTACATATAGCAGGCATAGAGGTGGTCAGAATGTCATTGCTGAGGAAAGGGAGGATGGACACACAATTCTTGATGGAAGCTACTTAGTAGGCACTTTCTGGCTTCAATCTGATGCATGACCTTGCTATCTTCACCCAGCTCTGCTTTAAGCGTTGTAGTCCTTGAATATAATCCATATTTCCAGTCCTAACATTCCCCTCTTTGGAGTGTGTGGGGTTTAGGACGACAGAAGGTTTGTGCACACACTAACAGCAGGGACCCTATAGTTGTGTCCTCAGAGGATGATTGACTTACACAAAAAGAACTCCAAAGGGAGCAATTTGAGGGAGTGGATTTCAAGGCTTCCTTGAAAAAGTCACTCACTCATCTCATAGAACCTTGACTTTGGCAACTGTTAGTGATGACTTGAATTCTCACAAGTAGAATAAATGGTGCCGATCTAACTGGCCGTCTGTATGTACAAGAGTGAAAATAGATCCCTCTTTATCACCTTCACAAAACTCAAGTCCAAGTGGATTAAGGACCTCAACATAAAACCAGATACACTAAATCTAATAGAAGAGAAAGTGGGAAGGAGCCTCAAACTCATTGGCACAGGGGAAAATTTCCTGAATAGAATACCAAGGGCTCAAGCTCTAAGATTATCAATTGATACATGGGACCTCATGTAACTGGAAAGCTTCTATAAGTTAGAAGACACCACCAATAGGGCAAATCATCAACCTACAGATTGGAAAAAAAATTCTTCACTAACCCTACATCCAATAGATGGCTAATAGCTAAAATATATTTAAAAAAAAAACACACAAGAAGTTAGACTCCATAAAACCAAATAACCCCATTTAAAAATGGGGAACAGAGTTAAACAAAGAATTCACAACAGAAGGATCTTGAACAGCTGAGAAGCACTTAAAAAATGTTCAAAGACCTTAGTCATCAGGGAAATGAAAATTAAAATGACCCTACGATTCCACCTCCCAATCAGAATGGCTAAGATCAAAAACTCAAGTGGCAGCACCTGCTGATGAGGATGTCCTCAACTGCTGCTGGGATTACAAACTGGTACAACCACTGTGGAAATCAATCTGACAGTTCCTTAGAAAATTGGAAATAGTTCTACCTGAAGACCCACTCTTCACTCTTGGGGATATACCCAGAAGATAGCCCACCATACCACAAGGACACATGCTCCACTATGTTCACAGCAGCCTTATTTGTAATAGCAAGAAGCTGGGGAAAAAATCAAATGTCCCTCAATCAAAGAATGGATACAGAAAATGTGGTTCATTTGTACAATAGAATACTATTTATCTATTACAAATGGAAGGAACTTGAAAGCCTTTTGCTCGGTTTTTATTTCCTCCTCTTTGTAACACTCTTTTCTCTATCCAAAGTGCTGAAATTTAGTCCTGTGAATCTCTAAGAGTTTAATTACAAAACAACTCATTGACAGGGATTCTAAAGCCAAATTTCTGTGTGACTAGAAGGATTGTCTTGCTAGTGAGAAATGCTGTTGTATAGGCATCACTGACAGGATCACAAGGACTAATGGAGAATGTTTGTGTCTTAGCCCCAGATACAATTCCACCAACCAGTACCAGGACTTGCTAGTTCTTGGAGTAACCAGGCAAGAAGAGCACCTGTTGTGCACTGATCTTCCATTCAGTTTTACCAGAAGAAAACTTTGTGGCTGTCCCATTCACTGCCATAACAGAATCAAGTGCACTTGACTCTGACTTCTACTCTACCACTTACTGTGTGCCAGTGGAGATGTTAGTTTCATGCCCATTCCCTCATATGTAAAAGTAAATAATGTTTTCTTATAGGATTATTGAGAATATAAGTTGAAGCATGGTGCCTTCACTCACTAAGGCAAAGCCTGCCATAGAATAAGCGGCAAGGAATGTTAGATGTCATTTTTCACTTCTTAAACTATTTATTCTGATACCCTAACTGTAATGCTGTGTTTACTCTTTATGGTCAGACAGTCAGGAAAAAGCAAATTAATCCTATGCATATGCCATTGTAGGGGGCATGGACATTCACTCACTTCTTTTCTTTGGTATTCATCTATGTCACTGGAAGCATTTCAGAGCTACTTTGAGAAGGTTGCTTCCCCAGAGGACATAGGACTCTGGTTTCGTAGACTCTATATTCCTCTTCTGAGCAGGAGGGCAAAATGAGAATGTGTTGAAAGGCCCCGGAATTGGAGACAGGGGTTTGCAAAGAAGCCTGGTCTTTGACACAAACTCAGTCATTAAAAGGAATGTTGCAGGCTGGAGAGCCAGCCTTTGCCAAGGCCCATCGCCAGAAGCACATCTGAGGAAGCAAAAGTATCATTTAGCTGAGCGTACCTCTTTGATTTCTTATTCTGTCAGATCCTAGAGACATGCTCTCTCAGGTTGGTGAGGTTCAGGGCGCTGTGTTTTCATGGCTGTTGGGTGATTTGTGACTAAACATCACTGAGGCTTTTGGAAAACATGAAATGAAAGAAATGAGCGAAGTGTGAAATGACCCACATTTAAAAAGGAGCACAAGCTCTTTACTGGGACGCTTTTCTCTTTGCCTCTTGCTGCATTGGTATTTTCTCAGGGATGGAAAACAATTGTGGTTGTGATAAAGGCCCCATTTTTCTTTAGAGATATTTTTGTCACTTGCTAAGGAATGGAAGTTGGGCCTTCCCAGTTAAGCTACCAACAGAGATTTTGTTTCTATATATACACTTATTAGTCATTAAACTTTCCTTTTCATTTTCTTTCATACTGACTTCTAAAATCTATCTATCGCTAATTATTACAGGGTTGTGAATATTAATTGAAAAAGCAATTTGTACAAGATAATTCCTTCCCAGTTTGACTTGCAATGCTTCTGAACTCTTTCCCATATTTTTCTCTTTACCTTGTTTGCTGAAATGGAATGTCAAATTAAAAATATCTAATCTAGAACATTTTAAATTTTGAAAACATTTAAAATGAAGGAAAGGCCACCCAGAGACTGCCCCACCTGGGGATACATTCCATGTGCAGACACCAAACCCCTACACTATTGCTGATGCCAAGAGGTGCTTGCTAACAGGAACCTGATAGAGCTGTCTCCTGAGAGGCTCTGCCAGAGCCTGACCAGTACAGATGTAGATGCTCACAGCCAACCATCTGACTGAGCATGGGGACCCCAATGCAGGAGTTAGGGGAAAGACTGAAGGAGCTGACATGTTTTGCAACCCCATAAGAAGAACAACAATATCAACCAACCAGACCTCCCAAAGCTCCCAGGGACTAAACCACCAACCAAAGAGTACACATGGAGGGACCCATGGCTCCAACCAAATATGTAGCAGAGGATGACCTTATCTGGCATCAATGGGAGGGAAGGCCCTTGGTCCTTTGAAGGCTTGATGCCCCAGAGTAGGGAAATGCTAGAGCTGTGAGGCAAGAGTTGGGGGGTGGAAGAGGAGCACCCTCATAGAAGCACGGGGAAGGGTATCAGATAAGGGTTTCGTATAGGGAAAAACAGGATCGGGAATAGCATTTGAAATGTAAATAAATAACAGAACCAAGAAAAAAAGAAAAAAATTATTTTTCTTCGATAATTTTAAATATGTGTACAATGAATCTTGACTATGCCCACCTCACACTTCCCTTCCAATGCCCTTTAGGTCCTCCCAACACAGCTCCCTCACCACTCCTGATCTATGGTAGAATTTTAACTATGTGTGCAACAGCCACATCATATCTAAGGAAAGCACTCCTCCTCTGACTCTGGCTCTAACATTCTTTCTGCCCTGTAGTCTTCTATTTTTCTTGAATTGTAGGGTTAAAGTGGTTGATATAGACATCCCATATGTGGCTGAACACTCCGTCTCTATCCTGGCTACTTGACTAGTCTCTGCATTAACTACTTTCCATTTTAAAGCGAGCTTCTCTCCTCAGCAGCACAGAACTATAGGTATAAACACAAGCATGTATAAGGCAGTTTGACAACATAAACATTTAATAAAACAACAGGAGGTTTGTCCTTGTACCCATGAACACCTGAGCCATGGGTTAGTGACCAGATTTATAGAGCCAGGCATGAATTCCCTCCTGGGAAGTAGACTTCAAATCCAACCAGAGAGTGGTTAGATACCCTCATAACAGTCATGGTCCTATTGACCCAGAGAGCACATCTTGTCTGGCAGCACAATATTGGAGCATATAGGGTATAGTGATAGGTAAGACCTAATATATGATTACTGATGCAACCTATGAAATCCTCATAAATAAATGTGTGTGCATGTGTGTGTGCAAGTGTATGTGTGGGTCTGCATGTGTGTGTGCATGTGTGTGTGTGTGTGTGTGTGTGTGTGTATAATGAGGCAACCATGGACAAATACACAGAGAAGGATATAAAGAGACAGGAGAAATAGGAATTTAGATCAGTGGTAAAATGCTTGACTATCATTTAGGAAGGCCTAGGTTCATTCACTAGGTTCATAACTACTGCATAAAGCAGGTATGTTATAGAGCTATAATTAGAGTATTCTGGTGGTTGAGTTAGAAGGATCAGAAGTTCCAGGTTATCTTTGGCTATGTAAAAAGTGAGTTCAAAACAAGTCTGGAATACTTGCCCCTGTCTCAAGTTAAAAAAAGAATATTCATGTACACACACACACACACACACACACAGTAGTGAAGATGTGGAGAAAAGAATAAAAAGAAGATTAACTTTTATTATATGCCAAGTTCAGTATTTGGTGTGATTATCTGCATCTTATAAATGGGGAACTAGAGATCAAGTTTATCAAGTCGAAGGACTAATTAGTAGCAAGACTCCTATTTAGATCAGGGTGGTGAAATTCTCAAGTAGTCATGGTCTATACCACCATGTAAACTAAACCTCTTGTTTGCCTGTCTTACTAGCTGCAGGTCAGCTGCTGTAGCTAGCCCTTTATTAGACAGAGAGACTTCTTTAAGAGAGTCAAGAAAGAAGAGCATCTGAAAGAGAAGAGCTGAGTAACCATCCAGTCAGCCATCAACCTCACTGCACTTTGCCACACAACAGAGTGACCTTTGTCCCATAACTCAAAGCCAAGTCCTTCACTTATGCACCCAGACAGAACAGGCTATGAAATTGGGAATGGATTGCTTTATAGCTATTCCTTTGTAGGAGTTCTGCCTTATGATTCAAGGAGACTCAACTTTCTCTCAATCTCCCTGTTGTCCATAAATTAGAAGAATCTTGTTTGTGTTTACTTGTAAGGTAGATGACTTGATCTTGAGATCCTAACTTTCTTCTTTGTCACAAATCACTATCCTGGTGTGTGCACAGTACAGATATTTGTATATAGTGCCTTGTGTGGTATCTATGTGTACATGTAAAATTATGTATGAGTGCATGTGTGTGTACACGCATGTGGAGGCCAGAGTTTGATAGCAAGTCTTTTCTTTAATCCCTCTCCACCTTGTTTTCAAGACAATGTCCTTCCCTAATTCTGAAGCTCACTTATCCATCTAGACTGACTGGCCAGAAAGCTCCAGGATCCTCATTTCTCCAACCTCACCTAGGTCTCTCACATGAGAGCTGGCTATCTGAACTCAGGTTCTCACATTTGGACAGCTGAATCTTCACCCCAGGAGTCCCTTGTCCGCACATCTTTAAGCCTTGGGAAATCAAGTGGAGGTGAGGTAATAAAGATGTGGGAGAAAAAGGAAGTTTCAACACTTCTGGATGGAGCATCTTCATGTCTGCATCTTGATCTCTACAATGAGCTCCTTAAAGATGAATGCCTTGAATTCTACGCATTCAAGATTTGAGAATGATGGCATTCACTTCAAGGGGTTTGATCATTATCAAGATTTTTAGATATTTTTATATTTGCTGCCTGATTTTCAATTTCACTCTCACTTCTGGAAAAAAAAAACATGGTCTTACTGACATGTGATAATTAGTACATTTTACTTTATTATAAGCAATCACACAACTGAGAAATCTTTCCTCACATCTGAGAATGTTCTCAGGGTTTCTTTGTTATTCTAGAAGGTGATGAGTCTGTGGGAATATATGAGCATGTGGTGGGTTACACTAATGATTTGGACTTGAGGAACTCTGTAGTAACCCACACAAGGAAAATGTGTCTTAAGATAGTAATCCTGGTGTGAATTTTGACAGTTTTGTTTTCTATAAATTGTACATAAACTCTATTTTACTACCTTAGTTTTATCTTCTTTAAAGTGTTTCTTAAACAATTAATTATAAGTCAGGGAGACCCATCTCTAAGTCAGTTTAAATAACTTCATGCCACTTGTGTTAAATTTGTTGACTGAACATAGTGGCATATACAGTGTTAACACATTTTAATAAACATGTAACACTCATTTTAATGAATTCATCTTAATTGCTTTATCCCAGTGTCAAGGTGTTAAACGGGAAGAAAATGATTTCTACACTGTGACTGAGATGTTAGAGTCCATTTGAAAACAGAATATCTGCAAGAGTATACATTACTCTCTTAATTGAAAAAGAAAGCTAACGTGCATGCAGTTATCTGTGACAATTTCTGCTGCCATTTCTGAGCCTCATTGTGTTTCCAGATCCCTCCTCTAATTCTTCTCTCTCCTCCACTTTATGCTGAGACATATCCATGGCTTGCCTTATTTTCCTTCCTTTCTAGTGCTGTCTGTTGCTACAGTATACATCTGTGCCTTTCTGTGGGAAATAGCAGGGATTTAGTATTGCAAAGCCAGGATGCTCCTTTCTCCACCATGAGAAAGAGATTTTCCTACACATTTGATGTCATTGCCTGCTTTCTTCAGAGCTGTATACTTTCCTCATGGCCTCTTCTTCTTTTAAACAAACTAAACTGAACAGGTATTCCTGGAGAACCTCCGAATGGAAGGAATGCCAAGTCTCTCTTCTTCTGGAGCAACAAGACCCACTTTGGCATGAGATGGGACCAATCTGCGGTGGTGGGATCCAGACCCGGGAAGTGTACTGTGCCCAGAGCCTACCAGCAACCATCACATCAAGGACAAAGGAAGGTAGGCGGCCAGCTCCTGGCAGAGGGTACTGCTGGCTAAGAAGGAAAGCCCACCCTAGCACCATTCCTAGTATTTTTCTTACCTTGGAAAGAACTATTTTTTTATTCTTTCAAATTTGTATACATTTAATTTCTATCATATCCATCCACTAAGACCTACACTTAACTTCCACCAGTACCTCCATTCCATCACTCTCCCAACTTCATATCCTGCTTTTTGGATAATAACACCCTAATTTTAACTAGTTGCTCCCCATGTGCACATAGGTATGGAACCAAGCACTGGAGCATGGGCAGCCTACCAGTGGCCAAAGGAGAATGATGGTTTTTTTTCTTTTGCTTCATTCAGGAAACATCAACTATTGATAGCTCCTGAATGAAGGTGGGGTCTTAGTGCCCCCTCCCCTATTTGTGCTGGAACTTGGACAAAAATTGGTCCTGTGTAGATCCTATGTGGGTATCCATAGGTGCTGTAGATGTGTCAAACAATCCCGATGTTCTCAGAAGTACGCATTTTACAGCTCTGCTCCTCATCTTTCATCTCTTAAATTCTTTCTGTCCACTCATGCTATATTCTCTGGAGACTTGGATAGGTGAAAGTTAATATAGGTGACTCATCCATAGTTAAGCATTCAGTTACTTGTACTTGGTACTTTGACTAGCTATAAGTCTCTGCATTAATTCCTACCAGTTACATACCAAAGCTTCTATGACCAAATGTTTATGAGGTGGTTTGCAAACATGACCATTTAGCAAAACAACAGCAGTTTCCTCCTTGGGCCTGTAATCTCCCCGCTCATGAGTTTTTGACTAGATTTACAGCTCCAAGTATAAAATACCTCCTGTGGAACAATCATTCAAAAAGTGGTTGGTTATCATTAGGATGGTAACCATCATGCCATTACTGCACCAGCTGTCACATCTTGCTAGGAAGGTTGGCTTTCTAGGATATAGGATATAGCACTACATGAGAACATTGATACTATTTCTCCATCAGTAGCCTGCACTATTCCTTCTGATACTTTGAAAGCTAGTGAGCAGGGAGAATTTCCAGGTCAGTCTAGGTTAGCCTCTCTGTGTTCTTTATTTTAAATAAGTGGTGCCTTCAACAGTCGTGTCCTGCCATCAAGTTACTCTAGGCTTCCAAGAGCCATGGCAATAGCTTTTATTGTTTTGGATACCTCTGTGGTCTCCCTGACCAGTCACTCGTAGAGACATAGGCTGTGACTACCACTGTGATTTTCATTTAATAACTATATCTTCTGGGATCATCATTGTTCATCCACCTTTGTACTTCCATTCAAATTCCTTTACAAATTCCCGTGCACACTGGATTTCCATAGGCTTCTTCATACATCCTTAGTTTTAGTTAGCTTCCTCCACTCTCTGATATGCTCTGTTTTATTGCATTTTGTGAGTGTGTATATTTCTACAGACACATCTCTTTCAACATTAATAATCCTCTATTTTATTGGCAAATTTTAATATATCTAAAAAGGAGGGGTCACAAGAAGAGAAGGAAAAGACAAGACTATTCTTTACCTTCAGCTCTCTTGTTAGAGGGCACATTCTCTACCATGGGCCAGTTTGTGAAGCTTGTGGCAATAATAACATATATGAAGAAACTTGTGCAGATTTATGCAAATTTATTGACTTAATAAACAAGATTGGAGGACCAGTATTGTGCTCTTGATGAAACTGTGGCTTCTACCAGCAACTTGGAGAGTTGAGGCTAAATGAGTCCTCTGCTGGTGAAATGGACTTGAGACTGGGGAATTCCTGGGGCTTCCCAAGTTTCGTTACCCCACCCTTGTGAGATTTGTTTAGGAAGATGGGATTCAAGATTTCTTATTATGGTAAAATATGACTTTTATTATGTAAAACTTTCCCTGATAGGTACACCTTTGTGACCAATCTCAGAGTTCTAGAAACATCTATAGCTCTGAGCTTAAATGATCACCTTTTGGGATAATGCTGCCTAAAAATGGTAATTGTTTTTCTCTTCTCTAATTACAATCTTGAAAATTGGCAACTTACATGTTTTCTGTTTCAGGAGAAAATATCACTGCCATAACTCTTCTAAACTTGGAAAACACAACATGTGGTTTAAAAGCTCCAGGCTATCCTTCTGATGTTCAGGATGTTTCTGTCCCATCTCCTCTTTCTGTATCTTTCACTTGTGATTACAGTTCAAGGAGCTTCAAAGACAAACACTTGAATAAATATGGCCCACCTATTTTTTCTGCTTTGACTTTATATCTTCTATTGAAATTTCATCTTCCTAAGGTTTTTTTTTATAAAGCATAATGAACTTTAAAAAAAATCTCCTATGTCTGAAGTTTCTTCAACCACATTTCCAGCTTTGTTAACGGAAACCTAAAAAAAAGTAGTGGGGAGTGTCCTTGATAGTTTTTATTCTCAACTTGACCCAATGCAAAGTCTCCTGGGAAGAGGTTACAGACTTCAACTGATGCCTTGCCTTGATCATGTTAACCTTTTGGCATACCTGTTGGAGAGTGTGTTGACTGATGATTGATGCAGAAGGGCCCGCCCACGTGGACAGCACTCTTCCTAAGTAGTAGGTTGTTAGCCAGAGAACAACATCTCCATGCCTTTTGCTCCACTTCCTGCTTGAGTTGCTGCCCTGACTTCCTTCCCTCATCAATAGATTGTAACCCAGAAATGTAAGCCCACTAAACACTTTCTAAGTTGCGTTTGTCCAGAGTGGTTTTTTTTTGTTTGTTTGTTTTTGTTTTTTGTTTTATCACAGCAACAGAAAGCAATCTAGATTATGCATGGAGATTGCAATTAGTAAAACCTTACAAAGAGAGTGTTTTCGTACTGAAGAATAAATATTACACAATAGAATAGCAAACAAAGAAGAGGTGTTCACTACAGATTGAGAACCATGAATAAAGCACAGAAAAATGAGAATGCTGTCTTAGGCCAAGGCACACTCCAGAATCAATACTTTGGTTCATGGGAAAACAATAAGCACTTTAAAAGCCCTCAGTTCTGAGGGAGGGGATGTCTGAAGGTGCAAACATGCTGACATGTGTCTCAGCCATGTCTTCTTGTGCAGAGCTGAGTGCAGAGAGTGAAGCTTTTCTCTCATACCTCACAGCCATTGGGAAGGCAAAAAATAGCGACCCACTTACTCTGTAGCAGTTATCAAAGGTTTTATTTTGCTCTGTGGTACAAGTGAGCCTCCCTTATAAAGTGCTTTTATTTCTATTATCATTCATATGTAACCCTTGATAAAAGCAGTGCAACACAAATTTCCTCTAAACCCAAATTAAATGCAAGAGAACATTTGAGTTTCTATTGTAAATGACAGTAGCAACGTGTCAAATTACTTTAATAGGATTTAAAAATCTCTAACTTTGTCTGCTAAAATAGTAATAAATGCCCGAACTAATCATGTTTTGTCTTAAAAATACTTTAAATTAATTATTTATTAAATTAACTTATTTATTTATGTGTGTGCACATGCATATGCAAGCCATGTGCTCAGGGGACACTCCTGGGAATCAGTCTTCTCTTTACATTTCTGGGGTTCTGGGGATAAAATAAAAGTTGTCAGGCATGTCTCAAAGCCATCTCTCCTGTCCCTTTAAAACAATTTTAATTTGATTTTCTTCAAAAACATTCTGTCATGGGCCAGCTTTACTTTAAGCACAAGTGTTTTAAAGGTATATGTCCAATAACATCTTATCTTTTCATTAGGAGAGCAATATAATGATTATGCTTTGGTATTGTCCAGTCTTGTGACCATTGCAAATACCACACGGTCAAAGACATTTTAGAATCCCTGAAGGTAATTCTCTTGGATTGTTGTCATTGTGGATAGGGGCTGAGTGGAGATGCTTCTATGTTGACATAACCTTTAAACTGTTGTGAGGAGAACTAAGAGAGTAGGGGATTTTACAGGCTTTGATAAAGGAGCCTTTCTGTATTACTCTGGAGTTAGAGTTAATATTTTATTTTTGATAGTATGTTTGAGTTTTGAAAGCAGAGGATGAATCTCCTTATGCTCCATTTCATATGAGAACATTAAAATGTCCATATGCTAAGGAGACTCTCATAAGTGGTCAAGTCCCATTGGCAAACTTATTTGTATATCCAGGAACGTTTTGAGGTATAAATAATATTAGTTCAGTGACAATGGGTCTATTTCTTAAGGTAAGATTGAAAAAGGTCTTCTCCAATCTTGCCAAGGACTAGAAATGTCCTTTTCTTGTCTTTAGAGACTAGTCTTGCAGTCAATATGCTCCTTTGAAAGTGAGAATGAGGCATTATAGGGATAGTACCATGCCCTGCCCTTCACTGTCACCCAAGAGGCAAAACAGGCTATTTAAACAGTGCCATAGCATTTTATCTTGTTTGTGCTAAGGAAGAAAATGGACTCTGAATGAAATAGCCTTTTCTAACTTGCAGCAGTGTGTGTGTGTGTGTGTGTGTGTGTGTGTGTGTGTCCTACTTTATTATATAGGCAAACATTGACTACATGATTGATTGTTTAATTGGGTGGTTGAGGTGGATAGGTGATAGATTGACAAATAAAAATAGATAAAAAGATATAAATGAATATAGCTTTAATATTCTCTTCAAAATGTGAAGCATTTTGCACAGAGAAAAAGATTATTAAATATTTGGAGGTAACTTGGTCACTAGAAGTGTAAACTAAGGTTGATTTATATTGGCTGTATTTGATTGCTTTTTAAAAATCTAAGTTTAATGACTTTATAAATCAAGTGTAACAAACTTATGTTAGTGTGATATAGGCATTTTTATTAAATTACTATGATTAGCAAAACTACTGAAGAGCCCCTATTTTAATCATTAATTAAATTATCAGGCACTTCTTGACATTATATATTTCCCAATTTATGTAGTTCAAGATATACTTCACATGATTTAAGCCAGAGCAGGACCAAACTAAACAACAACTGCAGGATAGCTGAGGGAGACACTTTATACTGAGTACATTGCTCATGGGAAAAAGAAATGGCTTATATATAAATAGACATGCTTGCTGACACATGGATCCTGTTTTATCTGACTCTTGTAAAGAAGAAAAGCAGGTGTTTGCCCTCTGGGAAATGAAATATATATTCAAAACTAGCCAAGATGCATTGATAATTCCATGCAATGGGTTCCTAAAATGAAAGCTCGTAGTATCAGAAAAGAGGGAGATTACCAAGGACAAGAACGGGATGAGTTGAGATTTTCCAGTGATGTCTCACTGACCAAGTAAAGCACTAACACCAATTCTCATACAGGCTTTATTCTCTAAAGGATGTCAACCATTGGACTTGATGTTCTGAAAGAACGAAGGGAACCGATCAACAATTAACCACTCTGTGAGCATGATGTGCGTGTGAGAGGTGGAGACCCAGCAGCATGGCTTCCTTTCTTCCTTTATTATCTTATTTTGCTTTTATAACCCCACTTATTTCTTATTTCATTTTCATCCTCCATTTTTTACAATGCCTTTATTTTCACCTTGCATAAATCTTGAGAGCAAGCATACTTTCAGTGACCGCAGTAGACTTCCTAGCAGTTCACACATTTTCTAGGAAAAAAAGGAATTCAAACTCAATAGATATTTTTTTGAACAAATAAATGTAAACTCCTGCCTATGTTCTTAGGGTGAGTTGGAGGCAATTCTTTGGACTCTTGGACAACTTTGCTTTCATTTCATTTATTCACACACACCTGCACTTCATTAATGAACAGTCAACTTTTCCTTTTCAGAGTCAGAAAACAATATGCTAAGCCTAGCGCATTGACAATCTTTAGTTAAATATCTCACCTGAATTAGTTTTGTCAGCTAGACTGGATTTGTCTGAGTGCCAAGCCAAAAAAGAATGAGATTCTTCTTGGCAGCAGAAGTTTTGAGGCAAAGTCATTGCTCCCAAATTTATTTCTTAAGTCTTTTAACACATGTGAAGGCAAAGCAAGTCAGGCGGTGCAAAAGCATCCCTTTATTGAGCCTACCTTTCTACAGGAAAGTTTTAGAATTTGCTCCAAACTCTCCCTGGGCATTTTCTCATGCTTGAGTTTTAATTCCTTATTACATACTTCTCTCCAGAGGGAAGACTCACCTATCAGATCCCCATGGGCTCAGGCAGAATTAAGTGGATCCTTGTATCTTCTGGAACATTTCTTGGGTTCTCTTGAGAAGGAATTGATTCCTAAATCAAGATAAAATGTGGAAAAGCAACCTCATGTTGATGCTTCTTCTAATAACATGACCTAGATGTAGAATGCATGGCTCTATCACATTTGGTTTTCTTAAACTCTGCTTTTACTTCTTTATTAAGAAGCAAATTTGTTTATGTGGTATACAGTGCAGTATTTTGATATATGATCATATTGAGGGATGAGTGACATGAAGTAGTAAGTCTCTGCCTCATCTGCCTTTATGGTGAGAATCAAGCATAGCAATTACTAACTGTAGTCACCACACTGTACATGAGTTTATGTCTCCATAGATGTGCTACTCTTCAGAATTTAATAATATTTATGACTCTGGACAAGCTTTGCCCATGTTGCACCAATGCTTTATAGTTTTGGACTGAGATGCCTATGTTGCTATTTGAATAATCTATAGACATTTCAAATTTGGTGTAGCCCACATTGTATTTTTCACTGTTTTTCCAGGTCCTTAGAGGATTTCTTAATGTGCCAAGAGTCCTACAATCATCTCTCCCAAGAACTCCTAATAAAATAGTAATGTATGCTTTGTAGTCCATTGGCCCTTAGCTCATGTTCAATCTACCTGGAAATGCAATTTGTTTCTTCTACTTAGCACTTTATCTCACCATCTCTCATACCATTTCATGTACTCATATCAATTACTGACTGAAATTCCCTCTTTCTCATCCCTTCTTCCAGAAAATGTTTATTACACATAACTCTGAAGGTGGAATTCTTCTGTCTTGATTCATCCTTTCTCATAGGCTGAATAACCTGCTAGATTCCATAACATATTCAAGGCTCTTGGGAGTAACATATGAACACTTTGGAATGGCTAGATCCCCACATGCCCAGACTTCCCCTTTTGATAGTGAGAAGCAAAAGAATACTTGGTATTTATTTTAAATGTAAGGGGCAGAACACTTTTCTGGGCTTAGTCAGTTGGTACACTCTGAATGCACAAAGGTCTAAGTTCTTAGTGATTGAGACACTAAGCTTGAGGTAGGGATTGCCAGGTTTGGGATGAGGTGTCTTATTCTTAGCTGTATGATGACATGGATGTTACCCAGCCTCAGTAAGACTCTAGGTCTCTCATCTGTAAAATTGAAATAACATTAGAGTTGTCAGGAAGATCCATTTTTAAAGAAAAGTCACATCACACCACCTAACCCATGAAAGACTTCAAAGGCACAAATTATTCATTTTTAAGAATTAATCATTCATACATTTATTTAAGACAGTTCTACAGGCTTAGCACCATGCCATGTATTTGGAATGGATATGAATACATCAGCCACAATATGAGAAAACCAAAACCAATTGGAAGGAGAAACACAAAATCAGATTACATGGGTCTATTACCATGAATCTTACAGTTCAGGTGTATAAAAAGCATATTCAAAATGCAAGATTAAATTAACATCCTAGAAGAGCAAAGGGCTTTGCCTTTAAAATTCCTATTAATATGAAAATGCCTCAGCCTCCTCATCTGTAAAATTAGAGTTAGAATCTGGCCCAACTGGAAAGTTTCTTTCATTAGTGGAGTTATATTACTTATTCCCTCTGCAAAGAGGTTCAACTGTAAGTACTTAGGAGCTACTAGATGCTGGCCTAGACACTGGAGACTTGATTGACAGCCTTGATGTTGGGATGAGATAGTGTCAGTAGTCATTCCTTATCTCTAACCCAAGCCTTCTATGCTGAGTTCTCACATGGTGGAGTTCATCCCGAAAGTATTGCTAACATGTTGAACATTGTACAGAGAATTTAGATACGGGAATCACATTCAAAGCTGATTGGACTTCAGAAAGTTTACAGACTGCAATATGAGAACAGTAGTGTGATATTTTATGTAAAATGAGGTTATGAGGAGGAGCTCAGAGTTGGCCTATTATTAATCAAAATATAGTCATAAAATATCTCGAGGATTTCTGAGAACACAAATGAAAACTTTAGCAAGGAACAACATTCTAGAGGACTTGAGGAAGCTGTTTGAGCACTTATAGGAAGTGCTGCTTGTGAGTATAAATTTAACTAGTAGCACACCCATGTATCCAACAACGTAAGAGTTTAAGGCAACACATGCCTTAAGAACACTGTGTTAATCCTGATGTTTCTATAGATACTGCCAGACCCTATAGGACTCCTTGGCCTGAGACAGAGGGTAGTTCATTTATCCACAGCAATGTCCCTAGTAAAGTATCTTCATTGTGTCAGTTTCTTGTACCTCATTTACAGTAGTGAAACAGCAGGCATATAGTGCCTGTGTACCTAGAGAGTGGTATGACGGGAGAGGACACCTCCTGTAAAATCCCTGGTCTCTTATCAGGTGGCTTAAAGTAATATTGCCCAAATGTGGCCTAGAAGGTGATATCATCCCTCTATCCCAATGCTAAAATTGCATGTCATAAATAGTATGGTAGTTTCAAATTATAACCAGGAAGGGCTACCTTTATTCTATGAAACAATATAGTTTTTTCATCTTCCAGAACATCAGATTGACTGAAACCAAATTTGTAAACTTTGTGTTTAGAGATATAATGTATGTGGAGAAATTAGCAGATATATCACATTGTAGTGTTCACACATGGGCTATATTAGAGTTAAACTATATAATTAAAATAATCTATTTGGAAAATTACAGTATTCTGCTTTGGAAATTATTACATTTCCAAAGGGTATGCTTTCTGATGCCTCAGCTGCTGCTCATCCCGGGGCAGCTCTGGCTATCAAAGGCAGAGTGTGCTTCTTGGCATCTTCGAGTGACACCTACACCCAGTTGCTCCAAGCACATCTGGGCATGATGGACTTGAGGTGTAGAGAAATAGAGATAATAAGATCAGTGTTCTGGTTCCAGGGAAGGAAGTAGAAGAAGCATTACATTGAGAGTCAGGAGAATGGAATTCTTACTTTGTTCTGTGTTGTCTATAATGGGCTTCAACTTGAGCAGGTATGTGATTATCTATGTGACTTCAATTTTTCCCCTTTAAAGGTGAAGATAGAGAAATTTACTTATTCCAGTCCTAAGGGAGAAGGTAATATGTGGAATATGGAGATGAAATTGTGATATGAAGAAAATCTCTGTATGTACCACATGCCTCTTGTTTACTACCGCAACTTCCGTCACTGGAGGGATGTATTGGGAATGCTACAGAGATGTCTCAGGTGTTGCACTGAAATTTTCTTTCCTGTTATGTGGGACGTATTGGAAGGCTGACATGATTCCTTGAGTCTACTTCTAACTGCTTATAGCTACAACCACATCTAGCATGATTTAAATGATAGATTTAAATTAATGACCTGTTATTAAAATAACTATTTTATTAAAATAAACTCTAATCATTTATTGATTTAATAATACTTTTCTACATACTGGCATTAAGACAAAGTATTAAATAAAATAGGCTTTAAGAAAATGGGATCAGGCACCAAGACAATTTAATCATCCGTTTATCAAGAATTACCAATAGTCATATTTTTATATAAATAAGTCCTCTGACCTTTGCTGAGATAGGACTTCTCCGTGTAACAATATTGGCTGTCCTGGAATTCGATCTTTGTAGACCAGGCTAGCCTGAAACTCAGAAATCACCCTGCCTCTGCCTCCCAAGTGAGACCTCTGCTTCTTGCTAAGTCCATTGCTTTCTGGGCTTCTCAAATGGAGCTTCTTCTAATTCTGTGATCCTAGCCTGGGTCCTGGAAATGAGAATATTTCAGATTATTCTCACAAGTGGAGAAGTGTAGGAAAGCCTGGTGCAATCCAATACTTGTGAGATGTGGAAACTGAGGCTTGCAGGACTTGAAGCCTGCCTGCCTTAGAGCTAAAGAGCTGAAGACCCAAGACTCAAGCCTTCATCTTCTAATGCCACATACAGTTTCTCACCCTTTATCCTGGCAGGAAAAGTGCGTGCTCCTATAAAGCATTCCTTTCCTCCTAACTTAAAGCTATTTTCCCTCACACTAATTTACTCTCCAGTCTAATTTCTTCCCAGCTAAATTCGGCAACTATTCAAGTTCTTTGTATTGGAAGGAAGCCTCAGGAACCACAGGGCTCCCAAGAGAACTTATTCTAGTGAAAATCCCTTTAGGTGTGTGTGTTGGGGTGGGAGGGGTCACAGTGTGGAGATAGTGGCTTCAGCATCAAAGCTTTTAATGACTTTGCTAACTCTAATTGCTTTTTAGTTAAGACTTTTGATTCCCATTTGCTAGGTGATTCTTATATCTTATATAATCCACATGGCTTTTCTTCATGACTCTGTAGGAAACTCCTGTGGTGATAATGCTATGTCAAAGATCCTTGAAGATCTGTAACCTTTTATAGAGAGGAAGATAATTATTTGTAACTCATTTTCCAACTTGTTCAAGACAGAATAAAAGCTTAAAAGATACAGTGACTAAATTCCACACATCATTCTGTTCACTCTCAAAATGCTGAAGCTCAGTGAGTTAACTCTGCCTGGTTTCCTTTGAACCTTTGTAGAGGGGAAATGTGTGGTACATTTTAGACCCAATTGTAGGTCAAGGTATTTTGATCTTTTCATGTCAGATATAAGAGTTCTTGAAGGAGCTTGGCATTTTCTTGTAATTCTATTTTGAACATCATATTATACTTCTTAAGTTCAGCTTTACACAACTTTATTATGTC
Source organism: Rhynchomys soricoides (assembly GCA_019843965.1). NCBI lineage: Eukaryota > Metazoa > Chordata > Mammalia > Rodentia > Muridae > Rhynchomys > Rhynchomys soricoides. Next base: position 638,151 of record JADRCH010000270.1, read on the forward strand.
CCATGTCCAGGTAAGTCTTCACTACTTAACATGAGTTGTTAAAGGGTCCATACTTACAATGAAGATACAGTCCTCAGTACTGTATTATTTTTTTTCTGCTAAGAAACTATAGATGGGAATTCACAGGAGGTGTATAGGAGATTGGAAGTGATTTTTATGTGCTCATTCTTGATATTTAGTATTAGAAGACAAATACCAGAGTATGCCTGAGAGTTGTGATGTTGAGATAAAGGATTTTCATAAGCTAGGACAGCAGAAGATCCTTTCTTTAGAATTTCAACAAGAAATTGCATTGGAATGGACTGCAGGGAAGAGTGAGGCAAAGGAAACAGACAAAGGGTGGGGCAAAAACCTGAAACATGGCTGTGTGTCCATAAGTAGTTTTGGACATAGGAGTTGTCTCAAGGGATCTAGAAGGAGCACTTGCAAAAAGACACATAGTGTGTGGATTGTTTATCATTATGCTTTAATAATGTGGGTATCCTGTCCACTGGTTCACAGGGGCATTATCATTTTAAACTCCATAATTACTATAATGCTCATTCCTTCCTGCTTCCTCAGCCTTCTTCCTCCCTTGCTCCCTCCTCTCTGTCTCTACCTCTCTGTCTCTGTTTCTCTCTCTCTCTCATATATGTGTTTGTCTTTAGGGATGTTTCTTTTTTTTTTTTTTTGGTTTTTTTTTGGTTTTTTGAGACAGGGTTTCTCTGTGTAGCCCTGGCTGCCCTGGAACTCACTCTGTAGACCAGGCTGGCCTCGAACTCCCGCCTGCCTCTGCCTCCCAAGTGCTGGGATTAAAGGTGTGCGCCACCACTGCCCAGCTCGGGGATGTTTCTTATAGAAGTGTAGACTAGACCATTTTCTTGTCATTGTAAGGAAAACTTGTGTTCATATTACAGAGTTTCAATCGTCAACATTATTAATACTTACATCCAACATTAAGTCACACCAGCACTTTTTCAGGTTGTGCAGGTGAAGGCTTGGAATTTAGATATAACTCCAGGAGATTTGCTCTAACTAGTCCTATTACCTCCACCAACCAGCTAAGCAAGAGAGGAGAACCATGTGTATACAGTTTGAAAGGTATGAGAGGTGCCGATGTCTCTCAGACATAACAAATCCCCCTTCAAAGCATCCCAGAATGTAGTTTTAGGTTCATGCTAGAAATACACACTTTTCTTTACAGAGCAGCAATTAATAAGTATAGTTTTTTCTTGAAATACTTTATTTTCATCCATTTGCTCAAGTTCTGTGTTTAAAAGCTATAACAAAAATCTATTTTTCATATGAACACCCTCAAACGTTTAAACACATTAGCACTGTGCTTTCTATGTGCTCTTGCTCTATCAATGAACTCTTTCCTTCAAACTTTTCCTCTGGCAAATATTTTCGTATTAGTTTATTATCAAGGATACATGGTAAACTCTAATTACATCTTAATGAAGTACAATTTAATTTTTATGCAGTCATTATTTAAAAATACACCATTGCATTTTGACCTGGATTATTAACACCCTGAGTTGATTTGTCTTCTATTTTTTCCATTGTTAATCAGCTGGAAAGACCAGAGTCCCTTTGGTTTAGGATGTGCAATGGAGATTTTAATGGACTTTCTAGCTTTAGAAAATATTAAAATCGAAGATATTTGTGCATGGAGACTAAAAGTCTCTTATCTAATAATGTATGAAGGAACTCCCACCTGGCCATATAGGTAATTCAGATTTCCTTGTATTTCCTCTATATAAATTAACTGGAGAGCTTTCAAACTTCAAACTCTACATCATGGTCCCCTCCCCACCAGACACACACTGGAGTACATTCTGATAAACTCTCAGGAGGCACCAAGGCCAAGACTACTCATCTGTGAGTCCATTTTGAGCAGTATCATCCAATGAGCAGTTCATGTGGTCACACATAGGGGGCCCATATGTAACTTTAAGATTCTAGTAGCTAAACTTTTGTTTAAAAGACAAAAATGATGCAGATGTGCTATTATATGTCTTGAAATTCACTATTTAGAAGATTGGGGCTGGAGGATTATGAGTTCGAGGTCAGCGTGGACTACATAGCAGATTCTAATTGTCTGTGCTGTGTTATAATATCCTGTCCCCCCCTAAAAAAAATCCTTAGAAATTATCCAGTAAGTGTTAAGTCAGAAATTCCTGTGGTCATTCTGATCCCTTTATCCTCACAAAACTCTTCTGGTCATTTTAGTTAGAGATTTTTATAAGTATAGATTTTTATTTTTTGAGACAAAAACTTATATATGACCTTGAACTTTTGATTCTTTTTCTTCTCCTTCAAAAATGTAGAGATTATAGGTATGTGTCATCTTCCCCTCTTTTATGGAATGCTGGGGTGTGGTAGCTTCTGGGATCTCATGCCCACTTGGTAAGCATTCTACCAAATGAGCTACACTTTCTGGTTCAAAAATTCATTTACAAGCAATCTAATTAATCACATGTTTCTGATACTCTATTTTACAAACCAAAAGCCTAGGGTTAGAAAAGTCTTGAGTGTAGATTGACTCTGAGTAGAATGATAGGAAACTGGATCCCAGCTGCTGCCTCCCACATAGCTTCTGCCAATGTCCTGAGCACATCACAGTAATGACAAATGGCTTCAGATTTGGTAGATTTCTCTTCAGGCTTTTCCTTTCCCTCCTGTGTTTACTATATCAAGTATGAATGTATCATTGGTAGACTCTTCCAGATGTTATGTTCCTAAGTGAATGAAGCATTGGTAATGTCTCTGCACAGTTGAAGGGTCATTTCTACCTTATCACACCTCCATGATTTATTAGTGAGGTGGTGTTTGCATGTAGTAAAGTGTTTAGATGGTAAATCTATTTTTATTCTTTTCTTTTTAAAAAACTTATTTAATTGATTATTTTATTCATTTACATTTCAAATGTTGTCCTTCTTTCCCAGTCTCCATCCCCTCCCCCTCCCCATTGCTTCTAAGAGGTTGCTTCCCATCCCACACACCCACTTCTGCCTCACCCCTCTAGTATCCCCCTTCCACAGATGGTAAGTTTTAACTGGTATTTAAACACATCTGTCAGCCCCAGAAACTTTCTCTGACCCTTCCCATCCAATTCTGCTTACCAGAACATTAAAGAAGCAGGCAACTTAGTTTATCATATCCTATGGCTTTATACAAACAGAATCACATACTGTGTGCTATTTTGTGTTGTGTTTTCTTCATTTTTCCAAGGTTGAGTAATTGAATAAACAGCAGTTATTTATCAGTTGGATGTCAGGGTTAGGTGGGCCTCTTTTCTTTCTCTCCTTTTAAAGTCATTATTTATAAAGTATAAAACCACTGTGGACATTCTACAATGTGGATTTTTGTGGATAAAAAATGCTTTCATTCCTCTTGGGTGAATAACAGAATGAAATTGCTGAATAATTGTGTGATATAGCTTATAAAAATCTCCATGTAGATTCAACTATTTTACATGCTAGCCAGCTGTATGGAAATATGCTATTCTGGTTGTTTTATAAACCTATCAACACTGGGTGTTTGCAACCTTTTTGTTTTGTGCTCTTTAGGTGCATGTGTATTGGCATTTCCTATGAGTTTCTTTGTATTTTCCCATGACTGATGGTGTTAAAGGCTTTTTACTATACTTTGTATATATCTTCTTCTGTAATATTGAACCCCTATCCCATAGAGGTCATGCAAATTTAGAAATAGTGAGAACCAGTAATTTGAATATATCTATGACATTAGTGACAAAATGCTTATATGTGAAACCACTCTAGTCTGAAGGGTGTACAGGTGTGGTGTGGCTTCAGGTGGTCTTTGTAATTTCAAATTGATTGATGTGGAGCACAGTTCAACATATTTGAATATAAGGCTATAGTTGAGCTTCCCTGCCCAACAAATTCTGATAATATTTGTCTCCCACTTCCCTTCCCAATAAATATACAGTTTTATTCAGTGGAGTGTTTTGACTGTGCCCTTACCTGTTCTATGCCCAACTATTTACTCCTGTGCTCCTTTGAGCACAATTTTGTGTGGTTTTATTTTTTTCATTTTCCCATTCTGTCATTCAGTATTATGCCCTCCATCTGTTCCATCATGAAAATGCATAGTGGTGTTTTCCTTGAATTTCTTTTTCACTTTCAGCTGGTACTCTGCTATGCAGCAATCCGTTGAGTGCCAACTGCTGTGCTAATGTACAGCCTCTACCAAGTGGCTCTGTTGATTGATGGCCAGCCGGGTATGTGCATGGAGTTATTTCCAAGTCAGGTTAACTAGAACACACTTAATCATTCTCATTCTCCCAGAAGAACATCTGAGAAACTCTTTTGATGATAAATTTCATGGCTGAAAAAACTAAGTAATGAGAGGATCTGCTGTTTTGGATCAAAGGGGTACACTTACGAGGTAGTTTTGATTTTAGTATGGAGCCAGTGTGGTGAAAGTGCAATTCACTAAGCCGTGATGACTGAGGGCCATGAGCTCTGATGCTGCAATCGCAGCCAAGGTGTGTTCCCAATTAACACAGCTACATGGTGCCTGGATTAAACAAATGAAGAGCACTCTTCTTGTCTATTGAATGCTAGGGATGGAATCCTTAACTTTCCACACCAGCCCCTTCAGGAGTTTTCCATTCAGTTTAGATAGCTGAAGTGTTACCTATTTTTCACACTGCCCTTTGATGGTGGTAGCAGCGGCACTGGCTACCTAATCACTGTGCGATGCTCTGAGAAACCACATCGAGCAGAGGGCTCTCTCTGAGATCCTACCACTAGCAATTTATTCCTTTTTATTTTGTTGTTGAGGAAAATTGACTTCAAAGGCAAATGCCTTTAGTAAAAGGGAAACACATTGTGGCAAATATCTTATGACATTGTCTGCCAAGGATAATTTCTAGAAGCTCAGCAAGACTAGATTCTGAGTAATATTTTTCTAAATGGTTCTTAGAATTATAAAAGAAGTATATTATGCAATTTTGATCTAATTTAACATATCACACACACGGGGTGTGCATACACTGTAGCTGATTCTTTATAACTGTAGTCTATGCATGTGCACTCAGTGAGATCAGAAAAGAACAGTGGCATCTTACTACACATATAGAGAATATTTGCTTGTCATTCCTGAACAAGCCAAGATAGGAACTATTTATTTGGCATTCACACTGTATTAAGTGTCATGAGTCATCTAGTGATGATTTAGAATATAATGGACCACTGCCTAAGATTTATATAAAAACATACCACATCCTATACAGAACTTGATCCTCCCTGGATTTTGATATACAATGGATGTTTTAGGAACAATCTCCTGAAGATATCAAGAGATACCTGTATATTTCTCTAGGGCTTTCCTTTGCCCTTGATTTGTTTTATAATGGTTCATAGGTCTATTCCTAGCACAAAATATCTTAATGCCCATTGTACAGATTGTATATATTAATATTATCATTGCCATTTAGAAGAATACTTAAAATTAATTCTTATTACAGATAATATATAGACTATTAAACCCATCTCAAAAATGAGAAAAATGTATTTCTCCGATTTATTCAAATGTAAATAATTTACAATGATTTCTTAAAATACAATTGTTAGTTGAATGTTTTAAATTCTGGTTGGGTATTACAAAATCTCATACCAGAAATGTTGTACTATTTAAGTTTTAAGCAGTAAGCAAACATGCTTGTTTTTAACTTTCTTGCCTGTATTACACAGTCTCAGAAAAACATTGCCAACTTGCTGTGTCTTATTATTTATAATGTATACAAGAGGTCATTAATGAAAATTTCGGCATGCTATTGAGCACCCATTATATGCAGGAACTTTTTTAAATACTCATAATACCAGGAGAAAAGCCATCGTTTTTATGGCTTTACTTCCTCTCTTGCTTACATTCTGATAATAGAAGAGAGGAAATAGAGAAAAATAAACACTAAAGGCTCATGGGTGTTATGAGGAAAAAATAAAGCAGGCTCAGAGAAGAGATGGCAATAAGGAGATGGGAGGGGTTGTACTGTACTTTTAATGAGAAGGTCAGAAATGTTTTTCTTCGATGGTGACATTTGTGCAGATAGCTCTGTTAAAAAGATGGACAGTGGCCCTCTCTGGGAAGAGTATTCCAAGCAGAAGAGTAGCCAAGTGCAAAGTCTTTTGGTGCCAGTGTGCTTGGAAGGTCACCAGAGCAACAGAGAGATTCTCACTTGGAGAAGTGGGAAGCAGAGAGGGGCAAGAGAGAGCCTGAGTGTTATCCTGTGGCCAGAGCAAGATGAGACAAGGATGTGCTGGCCCCTGGAGGGCTTAGGAGTTAGTAGATAAAAGAGATGTCAGATTTCTGAGCCTTTCCCAGAGGTGAAACAACAGTCTGGCTGTGTGAGAATGAAACCTGAAGGCAGACAAGAAAGGACATGTAGAGAAATGTATTAATAGTAAAGCCAATCAGACTAAATAGAGATCAATAGATTAGCAGTTGCCAGGGGCCAGTGATGGAAGGGCTGGGATGCCATTATGATGAGCAACACAGGAAACCAGGTGGTGTGAAATTTTTGGGCTTGGTTGTAGTGTTGGTGATGTAAATCTGTACAGGAACTAAAATTTCTAGAACTGCACACACACACACACACACACACACACACACACACACAAATGCTCACAGATGCCCACACAGGCAATATAAATCCACATATGCATACATGCAAAGGCATACCCACACGCACACATTCATACACATATGCATAAGTACACACAAACACATATTCATATACTGCTCTATATGCACACACACAGACACAGAGACACACACAGATACATATGGATTACATGCACATGCACACAGTGGAACAAAAACACACACATGCACACATGTATATGAACTCACAGAGCATACACCTGCATATGTACACACACATACACACATGCACACACAAAGGAACTCATGCACATGCATGCATAGATACACACAGGAGAGTACAAGGTGGGGCACAGTTTTATGCATGATTAAGGTTTTAGTAAATTTTCACAGAAGCTAAAATTCTAAAAACATATGCTCTGTTAAGAATGTCATTGGAATTTTGGTGAGAATTGTATTGAATCTGTAGATTGCTTTGGGTTATTTTTACAATATTTATTCTGCCACCCCATGAACATGAGAGGCATTTTCCATTTTCTAGTGTCTTTTCTAATTTCTTTCTTCATTGCTTTATAGTTTTCATTGTAGAAGGTATTTTTTCCTTCCCTGGTTAGCTTTATTTCTAGATATTTTGAGGCTATTTTAAATCAGATTCCTTCCTTGATTTCTTTCTCAGCATGTTCATTATTTTTGCAAGTGGATTGCTTGTCTTTGGACTTTGCTGAAAGTATTTATTAGAACTAAGAGGTTTTTGGTGGAATCCTTAGACTCTATAGGGGATCTTCATTGGTGGAATCC